>PVJH01030775.1:0-24446 GCA_004026705.1 Nesogale talazaci
GTAGGGTTTGAAAGGTCTGCCTTGGACATTATGTTCTTTTAAGACCTTTCTGTCACCAAATTGGCAATAACCCTGGAAGTCTGCAGAGGAACCAGAAGGAGCAGTGAGTGTACACGAGGGAGGAACAATGCAGGGAAAAGAAGATGAGAATGGTCATGCCATTCAAAGAATGCAATCAGTGTAGAAACATGTAAAACTGTTGGGTTGGCACACATGTCCAATTTGCTGTACATATAACAAGAACTCTTTTAGGACACAAAATGAGAGTGGGTCATGAAAAAAATGGTTGGAGCCCAGAGAAGGACAGAGTTGAGACTTCACTGAGTTTGCACATTAGATGGCTGTCTTTATGCCTGCTTGCTGATAAAATCTTAACTAATAAATGTTTGTGTGACAGAGAAAAAAGCAAAGAAATTGTATGAGACACAAATTGGAGAAACAAGAGTCAGCACATTCTTTCTACTTGACTCCATGTGTTAATGGATGCTGTATTCCTTCAATTTCCGGGCCATTCTTTTTTAAATACCCTGAAAAGAAACACATATACACAGCTTAATATACTTGAACTGACTCACATAATATCTTGGACACCAAATAAATCAACATGATTTTTTGTATTATCAATTGAGAGAGCAAATGCCACTACTTAAGACAGAGAGCGACGTGGACCAACAAAACTGACTAAAGTAATGAATCTCTAGTCTTGGCAAAAACCCAACTGCAAACTACACCAAAGGGAAAGAGAGGTTTCACATGGGAGCTCATACTTAAAAGACTTGTGAATTTGGATCCTCATGAACAAGAACCCCCGCTGAAACTTCTCAAAGCCATCACTAGAAAGAGGAATTTATAGATACGTCAGAGGACGCCCCTATGAGATGGGATTGGCTACTCACATGAAAGCTGCGCCTGCCCTGCCCGTATGTGCATACTCCATGAATCAGGCTGCTTTCCCTTCCCCGCACCCCTGTCAACTGGGAAAGCACCGCACAAGGGTGATGGGCAGCCTTCATTTTCAGCTGGAGCGAGGCAAGTTCAGGGTGTGAAATCTGAAGCCCAGGAGGGTCGGTTTCCCATTCTCCTGCTCTAACACCCCAATCTGGGTCGGTCCATTTTATAAGCAACATTGTTTGTATTTTTATCATTCTCTGAGGTGATTTCTTTTCCTTCTGGCTTTCGTAGCCCTCTAGCAACATTGTTTGTATTTTTATCATTCTCTGAGGTGATTTCTTTTCCTTCTGGCTTTCGTCGTCCTCTAGGAAAGACCGACTTTAATTAGCTGGCTCTCTTTGCTTTGAGCCAAATTGTTACAGGCAGATGAGCAGAGGACAGCAACAAAGCAAAACCCATCTTCTCAATCACTGAAATCTGCTTCCATAGGAGCCAGCACATGCACTAACTCCGACTATCTCTGCATATCCAACACAAGGTGAACGGACGCCTTGAATTCACTTCATTTTATTTTTAATTTTCTGAAACTGGAGGATCACTTGATTTAACAAAATAGGTTGAAAGGACTCAGGAGTAGTGCGGACAGCCACCGGGTCTTGGTGTCAACTTTAAAAAGTACTCTTTAATGACTTCATAAAATAATCATATTCTCCAACATATAGAGTGAGGAAAGGCTCTGCAATATTCAGAGTAATGCACAGAAAGGAAATCATTACTGGCTAAATGAGAGCTCTAATGCAGAATATGGAGAAAATCAGGAGTCATCTGATTTTCTAACTGAACATTAGAAAGTCTCATTTAGAAATCAATTCCCAATGCCATCTGTATAAGACATCCTTAATTTGGCATAACATTATTCTGTCGGTTATACACCTGCTTGTTCTCTGGACTACAAATGAAAAATAGCAACTTTTCAAGCATAATAAACCTCATACCTTTTTAATTAGTAAAGCTAGTCAAATGTAAAATAAAAACCAGCTCTATGCCATTGGGATTTCAGATATTTGAGAGAAAGAATAAGCTAGAGAGATAAAAATTGCTTTGGTCACTTTCAATTATTCCCAAACAGTTTGGTTAAAAAAAAAAAAAGGAAAATGTGGATTAGCAGGAAGCCTTCTAGAAAAGTCATTAAGATAACACAGAAATGGAAGCACATTACATAAAGATGGGCCACAGGAAGATTCAATCTCATCATGGTAATAAGATTCAGACATCTACATTTCTGAATATCAGCTGGAGACAGCATCAATTCATCTTTTTCTTTAATGAACCTTAATTTTTAGTCTGTCATGCATATCAATTTTTAAGGAACACATCAAAAACTAAATGAAAGAGGCAATTTAGATGGTGATAGTCATATTTTAAAATTTGATGGTCAATCTGTACATCGCTAAGAAATTTTAATTTAGGAAATAAAACAAGTTCTTCATGCAACCCAAATATGAGAGTAGTTTATGAGATATGATAAAGCTAATCTCCCCAGTAAAATACTAACCCATTTTCTACAGAGCAACTATTGTGATGAAGAAATCAGTTCCTAGACTTTTAATCATCGTAAATATTTATAACAAGGTCAATGTCCTTAGGCTTTTGATTCAGGTTTTAAATTGCCCTTTACATATTTAACTGCTACAATTCCCCATTTATCAGAAGTTGATTTCATGCTTAGAAATAAACCACTAGTGAATAGTATTTATTACAGAATGTCATCTTGGTGTGGGCACAATCTGCACACAACTAAATTAGTAAAGAAATTCTAGAAATTTGGTTAATATTTCACCTTTGCTTATGCATCCATTTCAAGGCATACAAGAAATATAGCATACATTCAGAAAGGAAAGGTCCTAACATATGTTTGTTTTTTTTTCTGGGGCAAGATTACCTTAAGTTATTTCATACTTATTGTTCCAGTTGGTTTTTTTTTTAATCTCCCATTATTCTTCAGGGATACATTAGCTGTATAATGATGCAAGGCATCTCATGTTTCTTTAAAAATAAATTATGTGTAAAAAATAACCCCCAATGTCCGTCTTTAGAGGGTTCAATGCTTCTCTAAATTGCCAGGGAGTGTAGTGATGAACTGAGAGTTCAAATGACCAAATAGAGACATTAAAGAATGTGACCACAGTGCTTCTCTTCTCCCCGCCCCGCCCCCCCCCCCACCCGGGTACCACCAAAAGGCGCTGCTTATCGCATTCCAATCATTTCATAAGTGTGACATATCTAGCCAACCACAGAGCTTTAGAGTCACTGCAAGGGCATGCTCTTCTTAAGATAATATCTTATGGGCCCGTTTTTCACATCTTAAGTACAGAGAGAAATACCAGTGTCTTCTTTTAGCTCAGCTGTTGTGCTTTTGTTTTTAATTGTCATCTAACACAGCATTATGAACAGCTGTTAACTTAGTAAATATTACTCTGGTGTTCTTCATTTTGCATTCATAGATTCAAGTGACAATCAATATCACCACATGAAAAAAACAATGTTAATATATCAAACAGAAATACGCATGGGACATCTGTCACTATGTCAGAGTTAGTCATCCCTGAGAATAATTTCACCTGCAGTTCATGTCCTAACTGTCACCCTGGTGGGAGGGCACTGCCTCCAAGCAGATAACTCAGGAGGGCAAGTCAGAGCTTCCTTAGGTGAGTGGCCTCCCACAGAGTCTAACATGGTAAGAAGAGCCATCTCTTTACAGGCACAGCAATGCTGATGCCAACATAACACATGGCATTACCAATGTACAATCTAGTTGTATTCCCCCCAAAAAAAGTTAGGTCAGAGAAGGTATACCTTTTATGTTCAATCTGAAAATGATAAATCTATGTGATGGAGTGCATGCAAAGTCACCATCAAGCTTATTAAAGCAGTGTACTAGTTATGCAGTGCACAGCAAAGAGCACAGGACCAAGAATCAAGAATCCTTTGACAAGTTCCTTAATGTCACTGGCCGAGGTCTTTTCTTTATATGAAGTGGGATGTGGGAGAAGTAGGCAGCAGGGATGGATCACTTTTCTAGGATATTGGTCCTGGGATGGAATCAGCTACATCGTACCCATATAAAGCCTGACATTTTGACATGGAGTATAAAAATCTTCAGGAAAGGATTAGAAAGATGGTAAAAATACACTTAGCAAAGCAAACACCTGGATTGAGAATATGTAACAAACAATAATTTTGCATTTTGATCCCTTTGTTTAAAGTTTCATATGTTTTTATAGCAGTTTTTTTTTAAATTAACATTTATTGGATAACACACACACACACACACACACTGCACCTCATGCAGCTCGGCTGTAGAGTACAGTTTTAATATCTCTTAAATGATTCCTGAAGTTTCCTTTCATGCTCACACTTCCACAGAAATGAGATTAATACACTTCAGAAAATCCTCAAAGAGCCTGTTACCTATACTCATTATGAGTATAATGAGTTACCCATAACTCAACGTAATTTACTACATTTCAATGTTCAAAGAGACAAGATATGGGGTTAGGGTTAGGAAAAAAATATTTTAAAAAAAAGACAAGATATGTGATAAACCACATCATGAATTTTCGAGAGGCAAATAGTATTCATACTACCTTAAACAACTACCAGAAGGGCTGGTGTCTCCTCACTAACGACCAGATTCTCTGTGGGTGTCCCAGAGAATTGCTAGGATATTATTTCTATGCTAATTGTACATCTTCCTCAACATCAAGCTTCTCACCTTGGCATAAGAGTCAATAGTGGTATTCTTCATGCATTTTCTGTTACTGTGTGTGAGTTAAGGTTTATTGTGCCAACCTGGCTGAAAAAAACCTGTGGGATTAATTGAAGATTGGAGAGAGAAATGACTCAGTAAACCTCGCCTTTCTGGTTCTCTGTCTCTTCTTCTCTGATGGTCAGACCAGGGTGTTGCTACCTTAGCCAGTTTCCAGCTTCAGCTCGCAAGAATCACTTCCTGCAAGATCATCTCTGAGGAGGCGCCACATGGACCTACCCTGATGCATCCTTGGGTGCTGGAGCAGCCACGTGGAGAACGCTGCCAGTGCTGAGATGCTTACACGCTCACTGATTTGGCTTTTGTCCTGCATTAGGCATCATTGAGTGTGTTTTGTGGGATTGTGAAGGGTTTTGTGGATTGGTGTCCGGCATATGGGCTAATGTCAGACTTACGGGCTTGGACTGGACTGGGTTGGGTTGGTTTCTTAATGTACACTTACTCTTTATATAAAATTCTCTCTGATACAACATGAGTGTCTGTGAGTTTTGTTTCTGCAGTCTTCCCAGACTAACACCTGTGGTACAAACTGGGCCCAAACAAAAAGCAACAACAAAACAAATAAACAAACAAAGAAAAAGCAACCGGCAGAGTGGTGAATTACCATGGGATGAAAGAAAAGCTTGCAGAACCCAATTGAAAGCTACTGTTACAATGGGTACTGTTACTGAACACAAAATAAACTAAAAGCAAGGCAGGCAATCTCTCCCCAGCCACTGGGGAGAGGGAAATTAAAATGCAATGAGAGAAGTAGAAGTTACATTTTTAAAGTAACAAAAATCACCCCCAATGCTGAGTGGGAGGTGGAGAAGACAGAGGACTTGTGGAATGTGTTTCTTTTTTTTTTTGGTTCCATCAACAAAATTTTCACCAATGTTGGCACTTAACTCATTACACATGGAGCACTAGTAAGAAAACCCAACGAGGAAACCAGAAATTCATCAGTAACGTGACCGTATCACTTTATCCTAACACTGAATTTGACAGGTGGGAAGTCAAAGTTATTTCACAGTAGCTGTTAATTTCCACAAAGGTCTCATGTGGGAAACACGAACAAGGACTGGAATGTACTGTTTGCTTCCAACCCTTTAAAGGAAAGGCATGACTGCAGAAAGGAGACCATCTAAAGTTTTTTCAGGTAAAAGCTCAAATTATTCTTACCTATATTGATGCTTCCAGGTAAGTCAGAACCTGGGCAATAAAATATCATCCACTTTATCTGACAAAACATCTTCCCTAATCTGACTGTTTCAAAATTATTTACTTCAAGTGACAGAGATTTTTAAGAAAACTGAATAGCCAAATGTTAGAAGAATAGTCAAGTGTTAGAAAAAACAACCACCACCCCCACACCCCCCAAAAAACACCCACAAGACTTGAAAAACCAACAAAGAATAAAATTACCATATGGATTCTATTATTTTAAATCAATATTTTGTCACTCATTTTCTATGTAGAATTTTTAAATTAAGTACCACATAGCTGGTGACCATAAAAATCTTAATCGTTGCTGTCCTATAACATCCTTACACTTGACTATGAAAATGAAAATCAACCTAATTAACAAATGAACACTAGATAGAGACAAGCAACAACTTTTATAAAAACAAAAAAACAAAAGTTTATGCAGTTTATAAAAAAGAGCTTAATGCTACTATGCCAAAACCACTATACTAAAAAGACATCTCATAGTGATTCATGAGAACAGCCAGACTGGGAAGGTTGAACTGTACAAAGGGTCAGTGAGTGAAGGAAGCCAGTCTGGTGGTGGACGGCTAGCTACAATGTTGGGTTCATTAAAATTAGAATCATATCTCTTTCTTACAAAAGCAATCAGAATAAAAAGATATCCAGGAAAAGTATAAAGCTTCTATGTTTATATTTACCTTAGAATCATTTATAGTAGCAGCATTCTAGGAACAACTCAAAGGTCATGAAGAAGTAGCAATAGAAAACTGTGGTTTATTCAGATTACGGACTATTATGTAATTAATATAAAGACTGAGCTATGAGTGAGAACTATAAACATATTGTTAAAAAGGTACCAGAAAAGATGCAACTAAACAAAAGAACACCCCTTGTGCATATACCAGAAGACTTAGAATTATCAAAATGACAATAGTTCTCCAGATGCAATGCAATGCAACAAAACTTTCAAACAACAACAACAAAGACTGACCTACATAATCGTAGTTTGCTTTAGCAGGACGTTCATGATAAGTGGGAAAAATAAATCTATTCAGTAGCACATATATATTTTTTTTCATAGCATATAGCATTGTGTGTTCATCTGTATAGGCAGAACGGGACTACCAAAGAAAAAACATGTCGTACTGTGAAGAGTGGCATTCATAGTGAAGACTATGTGAAATATGTTCATAATAACTAGTTCTCAAGATCACAAGATATAATCGCATGAATTAAAAAGGTGAGAAAATTATTAAGCTTTCACATATAACTTCAGTGTCTTCTAACTACCAAGAAAGAGGAGTCTTTTCAAACTTGAAGACGACTTTCCAGAATGGTTACTAGATCAAACATTAGGAAAATTATCTATTTTGACCCACATTTTAAACTAAAGAAATCCAAAAGTAGTACAATGTTGAACCATTTTTAGCTGTTTGTCTGTATGAGTGAAAATTCTGCGCAGGAAAACGAAGGTAACACGGTTTTAGTTTTATTTATTTTGTTTGTTAATCTATTTCATTATTTTTTGGTTAACACTGTTTTAGAGGTCATTCATCACAATTCTTTCTTTTCAAACCTGTTCAGTGTTTCAGCGTGGGGCTCCAAATTAGAGTTACCTGAGGTGTACCTCGATTACAATGGAATACAATAAAATCCCCACTGAATCTCACTAAGTGTTGTTTTTTTCTATTAGAAAATACAATGAGAAAAAATTCAATGAAAATAATGTTCAATACTAAGATACTTTACAACGAATAAAATGAAGTAACAGCCAACATCATTCGATATTACCTCACTTTACATAATAATTTAAGGACAAAATTAAAGTTGTTAGTCCTTAGCTTCAAAAGTATACATGATAAATGATAACTCTTGGTTAAAAAGATCTTTTCCTACCTTCACGTTGTCTGGATGCAGCCCCCCAGGGTGCTTGTCCATGTACTGACATAAATCAGTGTGCTAGAAGAAAAAAAGGAAAATGTATTAACATCCCTCTGGCTATAACATGATGAATCAATACTTTGCTACTTCAAAGTCACCATTACCTCTGAACAAAGCAAATACAAGACACGTGGTATATGTCTTAGTGTGTGCAGTTGAGTGACTGCATGGCCATTTTTAACCACAATTGAGTTTTTATCTTTACTTCTATACTTGGCTTTAAACAAGTTGGATTAAACAAGTTGACCTGATATGTATTAAAAAGCATACATGTCCATAATTTGTTAGGTACATAATTTCTTCCTAACTGGTTATGTACCACCATATCTTAACTTATATATAAATATATATGTACATATTAATTTAAGGAGCACAACAATTCCGATTGTAATTCCCTTTATCTTGCATTTTCCACATGCAAATGAAGGTCAGTATTGCTTTTTATATGTGATGAAAGTACTGTAATAAATTATAATAATTAAGAGAATTGCTGGGTTTATCTAAATTGTAATCTCTAAATTCATAAACAATACTTTTTATGAATGGAATATCTTCCAAAATAATATATTAAGGCAAAGCATATGGATGTGAGTTAAATGGAATATCCCAAAGTATCATTGTATGTTATTTTTTTAAATATACCAAGCTCAATTTGACCATTATTGCACATTTTCATGCTATGGCTTTTTCTGTTTAGCTTATATACTGGATAGAATTTTCAAGAAATATGTAAAGTTGCTCTTCAACTTCTTTTTCTGTTAATAGAGATACTGAAAGATCTGTCACACTGACACATTCAGTCATTCTGCAGACTCCAATATATATAATCATTTGTGTCCTGTATCAAACCAAATTAACTGCCATTAAGTCAATTTTTCATCAGGTCACTAATCACAAGTAGCTCCATACAATATAAATATAAATAAACTCCACTTTCATAAAGTATTAGAGCCTTGAAAAGCTTAGGGAGCCGCTGGATAAGGTATCTATATGGTTATGTAGTGTATCCTATCGTGAGGCTTGAATTGTTGAAAAACTGCAAATTCTATTGAAGAACCAAGATCTCTAGGTACTATGACAATTTAGATTCATATTCATTGAATTTTACTGCATGACAGGTGGTCAGTGCTGAGGATTCTCAGAGCAGAATTTAAAATTTATTCATTCATTCCTCATATTTTGTGTACCCTTATCATGTTTCAAAATTAGAGGCAAGACCAACATCACAGAACTGAAAAAAAATAAGATAAAGAGACACTAAAATAGCAATAAAAGTAGAAAAAATAAATACGTCCATCATTACAGTACAGCATGTTGTATATCATTTGAGCAACATCACTGGGGACTGTACAAAGGTTTAAAAAGGGAACTTGTTGTGGTCTAGAAAGCAAGTCTCTGAGAGAAGTTACTTCCAAATAAGATTAAGAGGAGAGGCTCAAAGAAGTGATCCAAGGGCTGAGCCTTGGTGGTGTAGGCGGTTGAGTGTGGGACTGTGGCCCGTGTGCTTGGCGGTTCAAATCCAGCGGCGGCTCTCAGGAGCGGCACTGGGTAGTGCCCACGACCACCAGAGGCACTGATGCCCACACACAAAAAAAGAAGTGATCCAAAAAAGAAAAAGAAAGAAATGATCCATTTAAAGAGAGGAGAGAAGCGTGGAAAGAAGAAACATCCTTAGACATGTTCTGAGACAAAATTTCCTTTCTCTAGACCTACATACCAAGTGTTCACCTTCTAAACGTCAAAGTACAATAAGTGCAGAAACTGTCAGAAAGCCAAAAATCCTCACAAGAACAAGAGGCAACATCACAAGAAAGGAAAAAGAGTGCACATGTCCAGAGTGTCATTTGGCATGGATCCATGATCAATGCTCATGAAAGGAAGAGTCAAGACGTCAAATTTGCCCAGAGTTGCATTGGGTAAATCTGCTGCCCAGGATTTCCTCAAAGTGTAAAAAAGCAAAAGGGTCACTTTGACCCAACCTACATCCTCTTCTGAATCTGACTAGAATTTCTGGCAGATCAATGTCAGGGGACTCTGCAGCAATGTTGAATTATATTCAACATAATTTTGCTTGAATGTCACATTAGTGACATTGTTTGGTAATTTTCATATTCTGTTGAGTCACCTTTCTTTGGGATGGACCCATCACTTTCAGTTCCAAACTGCTTGAAAATATTTGAGTTAGTGCATTCAGTGTTTCAATAAAAAAAACCACATTTCTATGAGGAGGTACTCCCCCCCCACCCCAAAAGCTCTGCTGGGTGGAGCTTCTATAGTAATGTTTTTTTTTTTGGGGGGGGGGGATGTTTGTGCTAGGCAATCACCAAGCAACTCACTCTGAGTTAATGCACCCAATGGCTTCACCTGGGAAGCTTCTCTCTAGTCACAGTGAATTTTTTTGTAAAAACAATTTGCTTCAACTTCATTTTTTTGTGATGGCCAATTGAAGAAAACAGCATGAAGCTGTGAAATTTTGTTTCTTGCTCAAGAAAAAATGTTTTAGAAACTGTTGTGATGTTGAACACAAGACAGGTCTATGGGAAAAACTCAAGTGTACAAGTGGTTTTCTCATGACAAAAAAAGATGAAATGTTGATAGATAACAAACTTTATTCTAGGCATCCGCCAACTTCCTGAATGAATGAAAACGTCAACTCAGTGCATTTGGAGTTCATTCTACCAGGTTAGAATGTCAACCCGGCTTTCTAATTAGAGGTTCTGAAAAGATTGTGTAACAGTGTGCAACAAAAACCGGTCTGATTTGGGGAGATAGGGCACTGGTTTTGCCACCACGACAATGCACCTGCTCATGCAGCCATTTCAGTGCTCCAGTTTTGGCAAAAAAACCAGCATGCCTCTCTTGTCCCACGCACCTTACCCACCTGACCTTGCACCTTGTGAATTCTTTTGGTTTCATAAATGAAAAGGGGCAGGAAAGAGCAGTGATTTGATCACACAGAAAACGTGAAGAAAAAATAACGGAGTCAGTCATCCAATCAGATGAGTTTGAAAAATGTTTCCAAGAATGAAATTGCAGATTTGACAAATGTACTAAGTAGAATGGAGAGGACTTGAACTTCTTCCTTCAACACCATTTGAGCTTAATCATATGCTACCTCTTGAAATGTCTATCAATCAATTATTTTTAGTACAGTGACTATATTCTTTCCATGTTGTTTTTTATTGTAATGTTTTAAAATAACAGTTTTATTGGCATATAATTCACACATCATACAATAATTCAATCACATTTCAGAGTTGTACAATCATCATCATAATCAGTTTTAGAACATTTTCTTCATTCCTGTACTCATTATGTCTTTCCCCTAACCTCTTCTGCCACACCCTCCAGAGATCATTAATCTAGTTGCTGCCTCTACAGATTTACTTATTCTGGATTTCATATAGAAAAATAATTAAAAACAGACAAAAGCAATAACAAAGTCAAACATATAATAACATCACTCAAAAAGAACGCAGAAGATACTGAAAATTAGAACAAATATGAAATGGATCACAAAGGAGATCAAATGACTCTGTGTTAAATTTTAACCTAGCAGAATTTGCAATAATTCACTTTCCAATGCATCTGCTTGATGGCAAACAGGCTTTTCACATCCGTGGTCTATGGTGTGGCTCCTCAGCCCTTTTCATGTTCTTGATGTTTTCCCCTAACTCATTGCGTCTTCAGTTCTTATTGTTCAGTACATCAAATCTATTCTTGAGATAGTCTCGAATTTCAAGTAAAATATAAAGATTTTATTTGGCTCATGTGTTAATTTTCCCCAGCTTCCACCTGAACTTGTATAAGGATAATTGGTGGTGTATTCCACAGTTGGCCCCTGACCTTGTTTTGAATGGTGAAAGTGAGCTTATCTATAATCTTTGCAACGATTATATTATTGTATAGTCTATTTGGCTTGCTCCACGTATACACTCACCTCTTATGTTGTTGAAAAAATATATATTTGCAATGAAAAAATCACTGGTCTTACAAAAGTCTATCCTGCAGTTTCCAGTTTTGTTTATAGTACCAAAACATATTTCCTCACTGTCTCCAACTATTGTATCCCAATATCAACAATTATCAAAGCACATTGACTGCATACTTGATGAATTTCAGACGGAAGAAATTGGTAGAATCAATTTCTTCAACATTATTTTACTGTTTGGTTTGTAAATTTGAATAACAGGTATGTTAACTAGTCTATTTTGTGGGCATATAGATATTATCCTGTCATAAACAGCAGTGAAACTCAAGCTATATTGTGATTTGTTCTTTTTGATGATGAAGGTGACACCATTCATCATGAATTTGTCATTCCTGGAATAGCAAGTCATATAATTGTCTGATTAAAAATGGCCGACACCAGTTCATTTCAGCTCACAAATCCCAAGGATATCAATCTTCATGCATTCCATTTCATTTTTGACAACTCCCATTTCTCTATACTCCTATTTTTTTACAATCCACATTATTAATGGATATTGTCAGGTGTTTCTTCTCATTTTGAGTCATGCCCCATCATTAAAAATGTTCACAAGGTTTTATACTGCATCTATTTGGTAAAAAACTTCCATTGCTACTACGTCAATCGCAGAAGTCGTTTTTCTTTTGTTTTGGCCAAGGCTTTCAGTTAGCTTTCCCTACTATCACTCCACCTCTAATGCTCCAGGATAAAGTTAGAAGACGCCTTTGTACTGACAGGTTTGCGCCAGAATGCCTTCGGAATGGTATATCTTCCTAGGCGGGGGTGTTTTAAATCAAGCTAGTGAGTGTGGCTCAAGTGACAACCAAAATGAAGAAGGGAGCAAAAGCACACTAGAGACCAAAAGATTGACTGCCGCAGTCTAGATTTCTTTCAAAATCACTTTCCTTCTCCCCTACTGATTATGAAGCAAGTAGTTTTTAGTTGGGGATTCTTCTAGGAATTAATTTGAACAAAGTATTTGAAATCATGAGAAGTAAAATCTATTTGTGAAAAATCAGTCAATGAGAATCAGGTTGCTCACACCAGCCCCACACACTGATACTAGGCATGGCATGGGGAAGGGCAGCATTTGGTTCTGTTGTGCATGGATGGGATCACCTCGAGTTGGGGCCAACACAATGACAGGTGACATCTGAAATCATAATCGTCTGGAGGCCAAATGTCCTCTATCAAAAAGTTTGGCAGGTTTACTGATAGGGTTTTTCCCAATATTGATTTAATGGCTATGTGGTCAATTTAGAACACAAGTGAGAAATCTTTATAAAAAGGCAAGCTTGGAAATGACCACAGAAATCTAACACATTAATGGATAGGTACTTTCAACAGAGTAGAGTGCCCGTTATTTTAATCACATGCAGACCTGAGAAATACAGTCTAACATTAATCTTGTGTTGTACACAGGCAAGACACTTATAAAGGATAGACACAAAAGAAAACAAGCAGGCAAATTTTGAACATAATGAAATTTTTAAAAAATTGGTCTGGGAAGAGAATATTCCAGAAGACCAGGAGAGAGACCTGCAGAAAGAAGTGTAAATGAGAAACAAGCAGTATTTTGGCATTCATTGCTCCATCCTTTATTATCTATGAATTTACTTGACATTAAATCAGGAGAAAATGTAATATTTCTCCATGTAAAGCCACTGATACCAGGGACAATGAAATGGGCAACATTTTCAACTATTAATTGAAATATGGGATGTTTGGTTTCAAATGAGAGGTTTTAAAAGAAGGCTTGGTAATCTAGCCATCCCCTACCCTCTACTTTGCACCAAATTAGCCATGAAAATCTTTTGGAGTACAGTTCTACTCTGACAGGAATAGGGTCAACAGGAGTCAGATTCAACTTGATGGCAACTGGTTCTGTTAAAGTCACTGGTTGGAAGGCAATAAATAAATGCAGAAAAGTGTGGCTGTTTGCACCCACTGTGTGAGCCACCATGGAACCCATCTAATTGAGGGTCTTCCTCTTTTTTCTCAACTTTCTATTTTACCACACATGATCCTTTTTCAGGGACTGATCCCTTGCAGTAACATGCCCAAAGTACTTGATATAAAGTCTCACCATCCTTTCTTCTAAGGAGTCCAATAGTCGCACTTCTTCCAAGATTGATATGTTCATTCTAGGCTTTTTATCTTGAAATTAAAGAAAGCCAAATCTATAAAGCCAAAATTTAAGTTGAAATTTTACTGTTTTAAGAGATGAGTGTGATGGACAAGTTTGTTATGCCAACATGGCCACAGAAGATTGGTGGGACTGTTGTGACGGCACAACCTATGAATACATGGTATGAATTGAAGGGCAGAGATAGGAAGGGCTCAGCGAGTCCCGCCCTCTCTCTCTGGCTTTCGGATCTTCGGACCAGATGGATGCTTTGTTTGTACTGTGCCTCGACCTCCAAGCAACACTACCCATGGAACACCTAATCGTGGACTGTGGAACTGTGAGTTGAGGTTTCTTCAAGCCCTACTTTGCCACGCTCCTGGGATATACATCTCTTGAGCTGGGAACTGTTGGACTCTGTCATCTGGCTGACTGTTGGCGACCTGCTCTGCTGTTTGCTGCCTGTGACCAGATAGCCTGAATTGCTCTACTCAGTGGCCCTCAAGACTTGAAGGACTGCCAGTCTTCTAGCTGTCTCATGCAAGTGAGTTGCACCAAGCAATTTGTACTGCTTTATAGATTACTTAACTGTTTCTTTCTTATCTTATACTCTTCTTTCTATATAAATATATAAAGAGAATTACTAGTGCCCTGGTTTTATTTCTCTAGAGAACCCTCTCTGACACAATGAGCTAGCTTAAGAATGAGTTTATACTATGTGCAAATTAGAAGTGCAATAATCTAGAGCTATACTTTTTCTGACTAATCTTTGAAATCAGATTAAGGAGCTTGGAAGAGAACTGAATCCACCTAACTGGGCCTAAAAAGATAGCCCCGAAGACCTGCTGCCAGAGAGTCAGTCATCAGGAAACCCCAGGAGACACACGGGGCTGCCACAAAGTCAGAATGGACTGGATGGGACAGGGTCTGGTGGCTCTGTGTGTGTGTGTGTGTGTGTGTGTGTGTGTGTATGAAAGTCCCCCTCTGAGGTACATGATGCTCTATAGATTAGTTGTAATGATAAAAGATAAAGACTGATTAAGAGATGAGAACCCAAGAAATTTGTGAAATTTAAGGACAAGAAGGCAGCACTTCTCCTCCTATGTGATGCCAAAATTGATATTGATGGTAAGTGTTCATATGACTAAAGTAGCAGAAGAAGTTATAGTAATAGTTACAACCCTCTACTAATAATGCCACCTTCACTTCCATTTCTAGAACACACCAGAAGTCCCCATGTCATCCAACTAAACACACACTTGCAAGATTTCCAAAAGTTATGAATTTAGGTAGATCTCAGTATTGTTGTAGTTGCTAATCCATTTCACCAATAGCTCATTATAGTCAAGTAATTCATTGAGGAACAGCTATTGCTAGAGGAAATCAAAGAAAACTGACAGAAAGAGAGCCCTTCCTTTTTTTTTTTACAGCAATCAATATAGTCTCTGTATTAATCATTCTAAATTATGGTAAGAATTAAAGTATCAAATTATGTAGGTTAGTTTTAAAGACCTCTGAAATGAAGTCCACTGGTTTAAATTGACTTTGAAATTGCATTTTTCCTCTTATGCTTCACCGTGTTCATGTATTTCATTTCCAAATCAATTCTAGCATGAGCATAACTCATTATTGAAAGAAAGTTAAAAGAAACTTTGACTTGTATCTAAAAAAAATCAGATATTTAGGAAGTCTCTTAAGTTTGTATACACAATATTAAAAAGTGTTTCATTTTAGGAACTGATTAAAAAGTAAAACAAAGATATTTTGATAATGTTATTTAGGCTTTAAGGGAATTCACTAAAATCCCTTATGATCATTAATAACAATAATATGTCCTTAAACAATATAAAATGTCATATCTTTTTTGTAAAAGTTCTAATCGCTGTATTATTGTGCCTGGAACCATTTTTAGTATGGCATGATAATAGAGATAATGTAGTTTTCCCACTTATACTATCATCATCCATTAAAACATATGGTATTCTCACATATTTCCCACTGTTCCCGAGTAACATTATTTTGCATATTACAAAGACTGGGTTACTGTGATTTTTACCTAGTTTTAAGTCATGTGGGAAATACATGAAAGTCTAGCAGCAGGTGCCACACACATATTCCCCAAAGAGAACAGGGAAAATCAACATACGCCATGACTCATACTACATAAAAATACTCCTTTAGCAACAGCAGTCTGTAGTTAATCCTAATTAAATTAACCTTAAAAAAAAACATAAAACGTATCCTCATCCTCCCCTTGGTCATGATAAACCTTTCTATATATCCCATAATTCTACCTAAGTTGGTTTTATCTGTCAATTCTGAATTCAAAATGTATGAGCACCCTGGGGCAGGTGACTGGCACATGAAGCGTTTCCATCCACATCTCTATCATGTAAGACCAGAAACCTGAAAGAAGTTATCATCTATGAAAACAAAACAGTGTCTATGTGTTTTGGGCAGACAGATGATTATACAGCTCTGCCAAAGCAGGGAGAGTACTGCAAGCAATTCTTCTCTGATTAAAAATGGAGGGGGGGGGCATCCAGAAATAGAGGCACTCAAGTGTCTGAAGTAATTTCAATATTGTAGAGGTCATAATATACCTATCAAACATCTTTAAGTCTATTCAGTTTTTTATTAGTACACAATTTATTGACAGTTAAATGAACTGACTCACATTCATCAATGTAATCTTAACAATCACACACACATTTTTGGGAGTAATTCACAAACCTAAACACATACAATAACAGTTACTTTACAAAATGTCTGAAAATCATATGCAAATTTTTCTTTCTTTTTTTAGGGGGGAGCATCACTACCCTCTGGTGGTCATGGGAGCTACCCAGTCTTGCCGCCACTGGATTTGAACCACCAAGCCAGGGGGCCGCAGTCCCGCACTCAATCACTATACCACCTGGGCTCAACCTGCAATTTTTTCTTTCTAAACTGGGTACATTCAGCCTATTTTAAGAAGTTTCCAGAAATATTGGGAAATCTTCCAGAAATGCAACATTATATTCCCATAGCATGATATAACACAGGTATTAAATATGGTAAATGTATTAGATGTCTCCTTTTGAAAGAAAGTAGGAACAGGCTGTCCAGTTTGGTTTATTGTATCCTCCGGCAAACCATTCGCAGACCAGTTCATTTTTTGCAAAGGAAAACTAAAAATAAATGAATATTAGGAATGGAATTTTCTTTTTGTTTTTTTCTGCAGGAATTTTCTTATCAAACATCAAGACTTTTTTTTTAAAGTTTAAAAAGTTGGTTATGGTTTATTTTCTTTTTAATTCAGAGTTTAAGAATGAAGAGGAAAACAGGCAACTCAGAACACCGTTTGTAGGTGGCCTGCTCGAATTTGAAATAGGAAAGGTCTGGAACATAGAAGGCGCAAGGCAACTGGATGAGTGAGATGAGGTTGCAAACAGAGCCAAAGAGGAACAGAGGGAAGGTAGGGAAGGGAAGATAAATTAGTTAGAGGTCACTTGGGCTTGGACCCCTAATCTCCCAGTGGGTAATGCATCTGGCTGTGAATCCTAAGCAGGTGATTCAAACCCACTCAAGCCCACTGGGCTCCCACGGAGAATGGGGTGGTAGTCAGATTCCATAAACATTTACAGGCGTTGAAACTCTACTGGGTAGTTCTGTGGTGCCCTATAGTCACCATGAGTCAGAATCAACGAGGCAGTGAATTTAGACTGGGTGGGTTTTGTCTAATCTTGTACAATCTTAGTTCCAAGTAACATATACACAAAGACTAATCATTTCACACATGTAATTCAGAAAACTCTATAAATCATAATGTAATGAGCTTCAGATGGATGTTATTTGTAAAATTAGAACTAAAGCAGCTAGTTTTTTGCAGCACGACATAAAACAAAGTTTGCGTTCTTCTCCACACAAGCTCAAAACAAAAATTTAACATTTATAATTGGCTAATTATGTTACCTCACTTTATTTGATTGACAACTATATATAATATATAAATATGAATATATTTTAAATATTTAAGTATTACAAACTACATATGGAGTAATTAAGGAACTTACAAAGGGAAAGTAAAAATAACAATCAAGTAAACGTTAAGATAATTCTTCCTCTTCGTACCAAAAATGTATACCCTTACTCCTGTCACTTGGCCTGGTAGTAACAATTTTAGGGCATTGTTTCTAATGAATTAGAAAGCACTCTACTGGAAGCAGTTTTATTGAGATTTTAGAATGTAAAATACTATGGTATTTTAAACATGGTTGTTAATGACTAAACACTTACAAAGGAGTTTATGTGCCACAGACTCTAAAATGTGGTAAATAAAAATATAAAATTAGAAAAGGGAGTTGAAAGCTTTTTATGCAACAAATATACAACTTATCTAAAGGTTTCTAGCTGTCAGAACATACAAAATGCATAAAAAATGCATTTAGAGAAAGTCCTGGCAAAAAGTAAAGTTTGTTGCATATAATAAAAAATATATACTTATGTGTTCCACCTAAAGTGTAAGGAGTTTCAATGAGAACTTTACTTTTCAATTATTCAATGCATACAGAAAGGGATTAAAAATTACCTATGTTTCTAATAATTAATGAATAAAAGAAACCAACCAGCCTTATTGTATACATGTAGCACAAGATAGTGAGGAGTTGCAAAACATATTGTTAAAAATTGCAAATGCTTTGCTTTAAATAGCCTTTCTAATGGCAAAGAATAAAGAACCCAGATCACAAATGGAGGAAATAAAGCAAAAAAGCTTCACTGATCTCCACTGTCTTGAGTATTGTCCCAAATTGAAATGGAGTAGAAAACCAGAAAGTGTCTTTGTCAGGTTCTAGATTCAACAGTCAAACTGGTAATTTCTCAGTCAAAAACAAAACAAAACAAACAAAAACAATCAATATTTTGTCAAAGAGTGAATCACAATTCTTTTTCTTCTTTTTGCTCCTGACTTTTGTGTAATCCATAGATAAAATATACTTCATCTTTTGCTGTGGTTGGATATGAACTTTTGAGCTTAGAGCAAAGGATGAAATCAATTATGTTTAGGGGGCTATAGTCACAAACTACAGATACACGAGAAAAGAACTGGTTTATATATTAGACAACAATAGACACTTTTAACTTGCAGAGATAATAAGGACCTGACATATTTGGCAGATAGAGCTAATGTGTTCACATCAAGAAGCTAACATTATTTCTTCTCCATACAATATATTTTAAGGTATGTCAAACTCTTGTACTTATTCATCTTATAATAAATAAATTTCCTTATATTTTAAGTTCTTGTGCCTATTCCAGTTATGCACTCAGTAAATTGGAGTTTTAAAAAAATCCCTAAATTATTTTGGCTTGGTACAATACAAGGCAGTTACTGAAAAAAAATTCTTTTTTCAAAGTAAAGAAAACAATTTCCCCTATTTTACTAAGAAGGATTTCAGGTAATATTTTACTGATACTGTTGCTGGAAATATCATATAAAAATCAGTCCTTAGCAATATTTTTAAATAGTATGAGGCTCAAATTTCAATCAACTACCAAAAATAACTTCAGAAAACCGTACTAGAGAAATGTGGGTAAATTACCTTAATATATACTTCAAGATAAATTTGTACGTTTGGCATATAATTATCATAATCAATATAAAGTCGGTAGTCATAATTCTTTCGGGAGGTTGTCATAATTCTTATCAAGAAATTAAAAAGCTGTTCAATAAAACAAATAAATAAGAAATAAAAAAGTCTGACATGGAAGCTGATCAAACCTGTGTTCAATCCTTGGTACTGCCCATGATACGAAAGTCTGTGGGGTAAGCAAACCTATTCAGTGTTTTCTTTTTAAGTTAAAAAATTGGATAAATAAAGGTTTTGTAAAAGTGTAAAATTACTTGAATTTGTGTGCTACTGATTTTAACTTTATTCAAATCTTAAATTATCACTAAAGGAAAATAGGATTTCTATGCCAATAAATAGGGTGCATGAATTTTAGAATGTAGATCAACCCTGATATGCAGAGTTGTTGTTCATCGATATAGAAAGACAGTCGTATTAACTCAGCCAAACCAAACCCACTGCCGTCCAGTGAGTTGAGACTCACAGGAGAGTGCACGCCTTGTGCTGAGCGTTTGAGAAGACAGATCTTTCCAGGGCAGACCGCCTCATCGTTCTCTTGCAGAGTCCAGTGAGTTTGACCTACCCACCATGAGGTTAGCAGCCCAAAGCTTACTTCACTGCACCAAGCTCAAGCAAGTGAAGATAGTTGAGAAGCTCCATATGACAGACAAAGGATAGCATGGAAAAAAGAAAACACATAAATCCATCCATACAAGAAATACATGGGTACCAGTCGGAAAAGAAATCTTTAAATGTAAAACATGATGATGGTGGCTCCCTTTGGGGCATGTGGACATGATGGGCCAAGTGATGCTGCAGTCTTTTAAAAAATTCACAAAAGTTGTTTCCACCTGGGAAAATTCATATTGCTTTTGTTCAGAATCCATAGGACCCCAAAAAGTCGCATGCTCAGACCCCAGTTCGATAGGTAAGAGAGGAATGATCTTCCTCCGTGGTGTATGATCTAAGTATTTGAGAACAGCCGCATAGATTTCTACAGCAGACAAACTGTATTCAATTTTGCCATCCAGGATAAAACGTCTTCATGATAAGCTCCTGTGATCACCCTGTGTTCCTCAAGGAAACCTAGCACACTGACCAGAAAGTGGTCTCCATTCCCTGCTGAGCTGACCTCCTGGTCTGAAGGGAACTGGAGCAGCAGCGCCCCTGCAAGGCCAAAATCTGTAACACCTTTACTCTTGAAGAACTGTAGTGAGACTAAGAAGAGCCTGGTGCCACTCTCAGGTAAGCTTTGGACTGCTGTGAGGTCACCGGGCACTCTCTGGAATAAAGATGATGCTATCTTCTCCTTTAAGCACTACAGCCTCAGACGTGACATGTGACGTTGGTATGGGCCAAGCTGACTAGATAGAAGGGTGGACAATGGTACTAAGACAAGTGTATGACTGGACGAAATTGTCTACAGTCATTGAAACACGGCGAGTGTGTATTGAAACTTTGTGGGTATGAACGGGAACTCTAGTAGCAGTCTGCATTGACTTACTTCTTTATAAATTCATCGTGCTGTGTTATATGATGGGATCTCGGGAAGGAGTTGAGTATAATGTATTTATCAGACAAAACAAATACAGTAAGTTTATTAGGTCAAAGAACTGAGAGTAAAGCAAAATTGGTTAAAGGAAGTCAAACTTATAAGGAGGACATAAACAACTTGGCCAAACCTTGCCATTTGTCCTGCAGTTGACAAAAATGGCGAGGCCTTTATTCACCTACCACACACAGTCACTAGATATAGATGTCCCGGGAAAGGCAGAACTGCACACAAGATCAGTCCCTGGGACTCATAAATACCCCAGAGGACTGCCAACTGGAGGCACTTTGTGGGTCTTAGCAAGTCCTTCTTCAAGGAGGACAGAAGTCCCATATCTCTGTAAGGGTGTCTTAATGATATCAAAAGCGATGCTTACAATCAGCTCCTAAATTCCTGGGAAATGACACCATATTCTGTCACTTTCCACTCCCCCTCCTATTGTGTTTGATGCATCTATTCAATAGAAACAACAAGATCAATTTGGCAATGATTTATGGAGTGTCCTCTGTAAAGGACACAAAATGAGAAGCCAGATCTCGCCCTCAGAGAAATTAGCTGCCCTTCAATTCTGCATAGATGACATGATGACATATGACAACTCCCTTTGAGTTCTTTCTGGGCCACCTTTCAGGTTACAACACGTTTAGGCAGGTGCAATTTGATAAAAAAGAACCAAGTCTTTACCTTTGTTCTGTTACTGATCATATTCTTCCTCTCCCCCTTTCCTCTAGCACTGTGGATATTCTGTCTCTTTATATATATTGGACTGCTCAATATCCTAGCTTTGCTCACATCTTCAAGCATCCATATTCAAGAGACAAGGGTAAAGAAATGCAAGAAGAAAAAGAAAGACAGTTCGACCTTCTAAAAGTCCCTTGGTAATGGGTAACATGAAAGCTTATAAAAGGGATCCAAAGCTGCAAACTGAAAATTACATATTCAAGAGGAAAAGAAAATACCAACCTCTAAGATGAAGACATTTTGCCCAACAGAGGAGTCACGGTGATAAACTAGTTTTCCAGTTTTCAAATGATAAATTAGGAATGGAACACATGGAGGATTTATAACTATGTTTGTATCTCACAATGAAAAGAGGGAAAATTACTCACTTCAAATGCTTCTTAACTCAGAACAGTACAGTTCACTTTCTCAAAAAGAGGTCTTTATTAATATACAACAATCAAATATAAAACAAATATGAAAAATTGGTCATCTACTCAGTAATGTTTTAAAAAGAGAACCCACTCTATACTTCCTTATACACACACTCACATTGAAAAATGTTTTAATATTCAAAAGTATGTGTGTGTTTAGACAACATGCCAACATCCTAAAACAAAATTAAATCATCATAACAAAAGATAGACAATAAAAAAACTAAGTAATTAGCAAGTCTAACTGTTTTTCTTAAAATAGTGCATTCTAAAAAGGTACATTCCTTCTTTAAACACTGCTGGTATGTTTACACTTTTAGTGATCAGATAAGAATCTAGTAATAGTCAATATAAATGTCTTATTTCACTCACCCTGTCACATTGGATAAACTGACAATTAATAAATAGAAATGATTTGTATGCTTCCTAACCATTAGTGTAAAAGAAATCTAATTATACAACAGTTTACCTATTGACAAGCTGCAGTATTTGTTCATGTTTAAATTTATTAAGAATGGAGGCGATTCTAAGGTAAAGATGGCCAACTGAAGACATGCATCTCTATGGTACTATCCTGAACCCCGACTCACCAAATCTGGAAGCTCCAAAACTGATAATGACAGTCTAGCATAGCAAAAACAGAAGCAAGCAAACACTCGACATAACTAGTTGGTAGCAGGGAGGCCCTCTTTCCACCACAAAACAATTAAAAGGTTCAGAATTGGTGGCACTAGAAAGTGGGATGGAACAGAAAGTCTTTCTGTAAACCAAATTTATCGAGCAGACATTGAGGGTAAAAACAAAAAAAGTTTTTTAAATAGTAATCTGATCCCCCAGAGTCACTCTCATCTCCTCCCTGGAAAGGGGTAAACAGAGGTTCCCTGGACTGATTATCACATCCAATCAAAGGCAGGAGTAAGCATCCTCACAGGGGGATTAAGTGACTCAGATTTCAGAGCATGGGCAGCTGGTCTCTATGCTCCAATACAAAGTGGAGAAGAAATTTCCTTGCGAATGGGACAGCTCTGCAAGGAAGACAGATGCAGATATCAAGGGATTCTCAACAAAGAGATCGACCAATTAATTTTAGAGCCAAACTCATAATGAACGGCTACCTTCACTTGGAACTTATAATTAACTTGTCAGTGAACCACTTACATATAAAAGCACACAAGCAGCAACTGCCTTTATTTATGAAGAGGCAAAAAGTGGACACAATTCAAATAGCCACAACTAATGAGTGGGTAAGTGAAAATCAGTATATACACACATTGGAGTGTTTATCAGCAATATAAAGAAATATTGATGTAAGCTGCATCATGGATGAGTCTGGGAACCATGCAGTCACAAAGAGTCATGTGGTATGATTCTATTTATGTAAAATATGTAGATGGACAAATCTGTACAGACAGTGTAGGAAACCGCAGACAGGGTTGTACTACCCTGGCCTTTAGGGCTCTTATAAGTAAGTATTGGCTTGACCACAGTGAGTTTGAATCCTGGCTTTGGAAATAGGGGTAAAAATTAGATTGTTGTGCAGCACAACTTGTGAATACTGTATGTTAACTGTATCACAATAAAGCTGTTAGAAACAAACAACAACAAAAAGGAAGTACAGAGTTTCCATGTTTAAAATGCATCCAACATACATCCTGGTTTGCTTGTTTCCTTAATCATGAAATAGCAGAACACTGAAAATAGATACATTTTCACAGAAACAATGAAAAATAGGCAAAAGTGAAGCAATTTCACTGAAATTCTAATGAAATTATTATCAACTAAGCATTCTATACCTCGTCAAAATGTCAATTAACAGTGAATGCAGAATAAAAATATTTTCATAAATGCACTCTCTCAAATAAAGAACTCTTCCACACACCATGTCTTTTCTTTTTAAATAAATCACGGAGCTCTGACAGCTTAGAACAATCCATACATCCATTGTGTCAAGTACATTTGTACACATGCTACCACCATCCTTTTCAAAACTATTTTTTTCCACTTGAGCCCTTGGTATCAGCTTCTCATTTTTTTCCTTTCCCCCACCCCCTCTTACCCTCATGAACCCTTAATAAATTATAAATTATAATTATTATTTTCATATCTTACATTGTCTCCCTTTACCCATGTTTCCGTCACCCGAGGCGGAGATGGAATGGTATGGTGTTGTACATCGATAATTCCAAC
>PVJH01030776.1:0-12763 GCA_004026705.1 Nesogale talazaci
CCCAAGTCCTGTGGGTGGCTTTTTTCCCTGGGGAGCCATTACAGGGGATCAGGAAGAGGGGGCCGAGAGGCAGGGGATCATCATTAGGTCTCTTCAGAATGGCATTCGGGGAATTGATACAGGGATTCCTGGAAGCCTGGCCTCAGAGAGCTGGGGAGAGGAAGGTGTTCTTGGGTCAGCTGTCTTAGCCGTTCGGGCTTTGTGGCAGGGACTTCCAGGAGATCCAGTGAGCTGGTCACCAGGCTAGGCCAGGTTGAGGATCTGGGGAAACCCAGACACCTCCAGGGAGCTGCTGATCACGATGGATTGTCTCTGGCTCTGGAGAAGTGTGGAGTTAGCAAAAAATGAGGTCACTCAGGCCAGGCTGCCAGCTACACCCCGCTTTCCTAGGAAAGAGGAAGAGGAGGAAGAAGATGAGGAGGAGAGGAGGAGGATGATCTTGGCATGCGTGAGGGCCAGAGGAAGGCCAGCATGTCTGAATGTGATGAGTGTAGGAGATGTGACTGGAGAGGGAGACCCTGGTCAGAGGCTGTGCGGTCTTGTGGACCTTAGAAAGGATGACTGCCCATGACAGGCGCTATCCGGACTGCAGGCGCTCTCCTGAGGGCCTTGGTTATAGGGACTCAGGGCAGGCCTCCCAGCAGTCATATCGGTAGGGACTTGGGGAGGCCTTGCTCCATCCATTTAGTGTGTACTCTTTGTAGCCCATTTTATACATGAAGACCCTGAAGGCGTAAAGAGGAACATCCACTTGCCTCAAATGACACGACTTTGATTCTGACTGCCACTCCTGGGTCCTCCCTGCAGGGCACAGCACCCAGGGGCATCCGCGTTTCAGGCTGTGCACACCGAGGTCGTCTGAGAAGACTTGAAGACTCTTGATGGTTATTCCTAACAACCCAGCCCATATTGAAATCCAAAGGCCAACATTGAACAAAAGTCCACTACCATGTTTTTCAGACCATAAGACGCACGTTTTCCCTTGTTTTTCTACTCTAAAAACTGGATGTGTCTTATGGTCCCAAACATACAGTAACTGCAGTGGAGGGTCGCGTTAGTCTGGATGACACGGTAACCGAGGAGACAAAGATCCCCACAGCCTGGCCTGTGACCAAGATGATCAGGATGCACAGAGATCAGGTTGAAGTGGAGACGGATTTCTTTTGACTTGAATTTCTTTTGGCTCCATTCCTAGGGGGGTGGCTGGGAAGAAAGCAGAGGACATGTCTACAGAAAGACACTGGGTCCTTATTGCTGATAGATCACAGAGTCGAGAGCCTTCCCGGGTGGCCCTCCAGAGGTGCTGAAAGTGAAGATGTCACTTTGAGAACGACCCCTATTTGTACTTGGCCAGTGCCAGGGTCTCTTAAGTTACCTCACACGCAGGCGCAAGCCAGACAATGAACACGGAAGACCACACAGAAGCGGAGGCCTTTGGAGTTTGCTGTTGGCAAAGAGTATTAACTATTTCATGAGCATTGACTATTCCATGGAGTATTGGCTATTCTATGGAGTATTGACTTTCATGGAGTATTGACTATTTCATGAGCATTGACTATTCCGTGGAGTATTGGCTATTCTATGGAGTATTGACTATACCATGAGTATTGACTATTCCATGGAGTATTGGCTATACCATGAGTATTGACTGTTTCATGGAGTATTAACTATACCATGAATATTGACTCTTCCATGGAGTATTGACTATACCATGAGTATTGACTATTCCATGGAGTATTGGCTATAACATGAATATTGATTATTTCATGGAATATTCGCTATACCATGAGTATTGACTATTCACTATAACATGAGTATTAACTATTTCATGGAATATTGGCTATACTATGAGTATTGACTATTCCTTGGAGTATTGACCATACCATGAGTGTTGACTATTCCATGGAGTACTGGCAATACCAGGAGTATTGATTATTTCATGGAGTATTGACTATTCCATTGAGTATTGACTATAACATGAGTATTGACTATTCCATAGAGTATTGACTAAACCATGAGTATTGACTATTCCATGGAGTATTGGCTATACCACGAGTATTGACTATTTTGTTGAGTATTGACTATACCTGGAGTATTGACTGTTTCATGGAGTATTGAACATACCACAAGTATTGACTATTCCATGGAGTATTAAGAATACCATGAGTATTGACTTTGCCACGGGCTGTGGCCGTGGGTTTGGGCCCTGAAGAGCAGGGTGGAGAAGCAGCAGTTCCCTTCCCTTGTACCGAGGGTGACTGTGCTGTAAGCTGCTCTGTGGCTCCCAGCAGCTGCATAGGGCTGCTCGTCCCGGGAGCTGACTGGATAGCAGTGGCTTTGTGGTGGATTCCTGGGCATCTTGGTTCCAGCAGTCCACAGCCTGGGGCAGTGTTGGGCTGACCCCCCTCCCCGCCTTGTTAGTTGGTGTGCCTATACATGGCATCTGCCTCATCTGTAAGGATGACTGTGGCTGTTTTCTCTGTCCGTTTGTTATTACAAATCTGCCTCACCCTGTGTACGAGCCTGGCAGAGGGTTCATTGGGAGGCAGCATGACTTCATTTGTCTCTAAGTAGACACCACCACCTGTGCTCATAAATCGCCTTTTTTCTTTTTCAGCTGTTGGACTTGGTGGTTGTCTGTCCTACCCACCTGATCCCTGCTCTCCTGGAGTGCTCAGTCCACTGTGTCCACGAGGCCACGAGGACGACACAGTGAGTACCCCCCCCCACTGACCACTGTAAACAGCGTGCTTCCAGCTGTGCATTGTGGGGGAATTTGTGGGTTTGACGTCACGTTCCACCAGCTGCTCTGATCTGCATATTTTAATTATCCCATTTCTTCCTTAGCCGCCTTCTGTCACTAATGTTTTTAAATATTGTTGTTGCTCCAGGCAGATTGGTTTGTATGTTGGAGTGTTTATTGCTGCATGGTGGGTGAGATAAGACCCTTTGAAACAGTGATGGGTTTTCAACAGGTTTTCTCATGGTCCCGTCCAGCGAGGACTAGGTACGTCCTGACTTTAAGAATCATTTGGAGATTGCTTCTTGATGTTGTTAACTCGGATCTGCCTGATGATGGTACTTTATCCATATTATTATGAGTTGGCTTTATTTTCTTATTATTGAGTTGTAAGGCTTCTTTAGCTATTGTATACCTCTAGTATGTGTTGCTGTGACTGTGGTCTCTGAGTGGATTACTGGCCCTTTGGTTCTCTTAATCATGTTTTTCAAAAACCAAGAGTTTACAATTTTTTTAAATGTTCAAAGTATTTCTGACATATCATACTTTTCATATTTTATCTATGAAATATGTGCTTTAGATTTGCATGCAAAAATATCTCTTTTTTTCTTGAGGCATTTTCATTTTCATTGTTTGCATTTTGTCCCATGGTGCATTGTGCGATGTCTTCTGTGTGGTATCAGGTGAGGAGGTCAGGGTTTCTCTTCTTTGTGTTTTTGGTGTCCAGTTGGTCCAGAATCCTCTCGTGTGTTGTTTCCTCTCCCCCCCACCCCCCATGACAATCCTCATGCTGTGTGGGTCTGAACATACATGCTGAACTCTTTTGCTGTTTTGTTCCTGTGAGTGTTGGGTTTTGTATCCAATCGTCTGGGCTGGCCATCCCAGTGGTTTGGCCATTGAGGCTTAGTAATTCCCAAGAGGTGATCTAACTTTATGCAATCAGTTTCACAGTGCGATCTGCTGTGAGCAGCTAAGTTATTCAAGATTAGGCTGGAGTACAGCTTCCTTTCTTAGGTCTCAGCTCCGATGCAATTGAAAGGCAATTTTATATACTCCCTGCATATACATAGACACTGAAAAAGCCTGTTTGCTCTTTGCTGTGTCTGGATCCTGTATCAGGCCCGTTGACCTCTGGTTTTGGGAATTGAGCCAATGCCCCGCCATGTTACCTGCTCGTCCTGGGAGCCTTCAATGGCCCACTACCTGACCTGCCCACCTCAGATTCATTTTCCTCTCCAGTCACAAACCTCACCACTGGACCCTGGGTACGTCCACCTCTGTAACCTGTGGTGTCCTTGTTGGTTCGGGCTCTTAACAAAGGGCCTCACGTGTGGTCAGTATGTGGAATGAGCTTTGAAATCAGGTACAGTGTGAGGTTTTCCATACTTAGTATTTATTAAGATCTTTTGCTTCTTTTAGGTATTTTCCACTTCTAAGCAAATTACAGAGGCAGCCTGCCCACTTCTGTTAAGATCTAGAGAGTCCTACTAGGGATTAAGCAGAACTTCAATGTCCATGTGTCAATGCCAAGAGAATCTAGGTCTTAATGACACAAGCTTTCTAATCCAAGGAAATGGCAATACCTTTCTATTTATTCCAAGACTTTGGACTGGCTCTTCCCAGGCAACTCATCGCTGAAAATGGGATGGACTTGAATTTCTGTTGTCTGCACGGGATCAGTAGTAACCAGAATGGGGGACAGTGTGGGTAGACACCCCGCTGAAAACATAATCTCCCTCTTAGAAAGCAAAGCAGAGTTGGAAGCAGTGGTTCCCTGCTCACAGACAGCCACCCCCCTCGCTGTTTTGCAGGCATGCCTCTTTCCACAGTTGTGGCAATTAAACCTCTTCTGCTCCCCCAATCTCAGAGGACATTGAGCAGAAGCCCCATTCCAGTCCCTTGCGGGTGCTCTCACTGCCATTTTGAGTAGTGTCAACAGAAGAACGTCACATTCTTTGGGGAAGGGTTACCAAGGAAACAGCCCCTTCAGAAGCATGCTGACCTGCGTGGAGGATATATTGAGAGACAAGAGCTTCACATTTGTATAGGTTTACTAAAGGGCTCTATGCTTTTGCAGTAATACTAGTTGACTCCACCTCCTCCATGCCCATGATCGTTGTTGGGAACTCCACACTGTCCTTGTTTGCCTCGGCATCTGGTTTTGAAGATCATGGAGTATAGGGGCATTGCCAAGAAATCAAGAGTGGACCACTGTTGTATGCCAGGCCCACTTTGCCCACTTCTCAAATTTCCCCAGAAGTCCCTCTGGCTCTGGAAATGCCAAGTCTCTCTGGCTCTGGAAAGGCCCACCCGTGGCTGATGAAGCAAATCATTCATCAGCGATGGTGCGAAGGACCCACTGCTCTCCCTGGGAAGGCAAGCTCACCGAGGGAAGCCATAAATTAGTGCAATCAGCTGCCCAGTCACTGGGAAACCTAATGGGACAGAAAATCACCTAATTTCCCAGGTAGTGGAAAGGTCTCCTCCCGCGATTTAATGTCCATGTGGGAGTTTCCCTCTGAGTCTTCCTTGGGCCGATGGAGGACCCTCATTGCAGAGGCAGCCACATAACAGGAAGCAGACTTTGTCAGATGGTGATGGGCTGGCCTGGGTGCCAGACTCCCGGCGAGCCTCACTCCACTGCTCCACCCATCAAGGTCGATGGAGTTGAGTTTTCATAGCATTGGCTGTGAAGTATTTGCTCTGCTGGCGTCTGTCTGCGTGGCATGCACGGACACGCTGCTGTGCATGCTGGTGACTCTGAAGAGGGGAGAGGATCCCTGGGGAGAACTCCTCACGAGGAGCCTGCAGTTGTGAAGGGAAAACCCAATTCGGCAGGGACGATGAGTTCACGGGTATTGATTTTGTCTCCTGCATGTTCAGCCCAATGCTTGTAACTCTAGGGTTGTAAAGCACCAGTCAAATGTCCCCAGACAACGTGATATGTCATGCAGTGCGGTGAGCAGGTTGGCGTGAACAAGACATGCAACCTGGGTGAGTGTTTATCCCTCAGCCGCCCTCTGGGAGAGCAGCCGTGGCCCCTAGTCTCATCTCGGTTATCTTGCTGTTCTTGACCAACTGTGAACTGGCTCCTTCTCGTGGTGCAGGGAAGCTGATGCACTGACCTGGGCCATCCATCGTTGGGAGCGTTGGATGTTTGTGTCCATCTTTGTTTGGACTGTGGTGTCCATCTGCGTTAGTCCAGGTAGACTAGAGAAACAAACTCATAAGCTCACATATGTCTATAAGGGAGACTGTTATATAAAGAGTAATTGTACATTAAGAAAACACACCAGCCCAGTCCAGATCAAGTCCATAAGTCTGATATTAGCTCACAGGTCCGACAGCAATCTACAAAGTCCTTCAGACTCATGAAACACATCCAATGATGCCAAATGCAGGTCAATCTCGAGCCAATGGGTAGAGAGTCTTTGGATCCGGTGGTGTTTAGCATCTCAGCGCCGGCAAGAGTCTCCACAGGGCTTCTCTAGACCAGGTTTCTGTCTGCATCAGGATAGGCCATGTGGCTTCTCCTCAGGGATGTCTCGCAGGCAGCCAGCCTTGTCAGTTGAGTCTCTCAGGCAGGGAGCATTGTCAGTAGAAAGCCTTCAAGCGAGTGAACCGAGAGAGATAGGCATTACCTCTGCCTCTAAGGAAGAAGGATCACACTTCCCAAGATCTCATGAGAAGACCATGCCCACTCAGAGGTCTGATTGGCTCTCTCCAGACCGGCAGGCTAGACTCCACCCTACATGCTCAATCCTCAAATTGACACCAGATGAGGTAACTGCCACCCCCTATCTCCCTGAACGTTTCTCTCATCTGCCTTGACCCTCTACCAGTGGAACGCGGTCTTCCACTGCCCGATCCTCACCTCCCTGGAGTGTCCTCTGGGATGTCTCAGACCACTGACCTGTTCACATTCCCGGGAGGTCACGGTGCCTTCTGTGCTCTCCAGCAGGGCCACCATTTGGATGCATCCATCCTGTCTTCCTTTTTCCTCATCCAGGTCCAGCCCAAGGGGCCAGCTAGCATGGTGTTGAGGTGCCCTTTGAGGAGCTGAGAAATATTCTTGGGGCATCTGTAGGTGTGCTGGACCCTGCCACATGGCTCCTCAGTTCTTATAGCGGTGAGGCTGGCTGGGACAGTGAGGGCCGGCCACTTTCAGGACCAGAGAGGGAAGTTCAGGGCAGTTCAGCTGACCCACATTGCGCTGCACAAGCTATAAAATAGTCTCTGAGCTCAGAGACATGTGGGTGCCCCCAGAGATATACGAGACCCCTTGCCCATCCCAGGAGCTCAGCCTTGGGACTGGTGTGGGGGTCCCAGGGAACTCATCTCCCACAGGGCGCTGGTGGCACTCATGCGCCCTGGGCCTCTGTGTACCCTCCCAGTGCACCCTGTCTGTGGTATGTGGACTCCCTCTTTATGACCTCTTCATGACCTGGGTCTCGTGATGCCCCCCCTTGAGGCTCCTTGTGAGAACCTCATCTCCCTGGGTTTGTTTTCAATACAATTAAGGCAGGAAGGCTGAGGGACAGGCAGGCACCCTTGTTTAACAAGACCGGGAGGCACGCAGCAGCCCGGCAGTCCCCTCACTGCTGGCCCTGAGGGCAGGGAGAGGCTGGGGGCAGACACCCCCCTGAGGGCTGGATGGAACAGCTCACATACACCTGCTCCAGGCTGTCGTCTGCTTCTGAGCAGGGCATGTGGGACAGGAATCATGTTGAACAGTGGTTCTCAACCTTCCTAATGTCCCACCCTGTCATACAGGTCCTCATGTGGTGAAAACCGCCCCCCCCAGCCATAAAATTATGTTCATTGCTACTTCATCAGTGTCATTGTGCTGCTGTTATGAATCAGGCAACCCTGTGAAAGAGTCGCTCGACCCCCAAAGGGGTCGTGACCCGCAGGTTGAGAAGCACTATGCTACAGGGACAGGGGGAGAGAGAAGGGCTGTTAAGAAATGGAATCTTCAGGATTCAGGTAAACTGAGTCTCTAAATCCTCCTTTTTAATGCTTGGGCCATCTGTCCAACCAGCCAATCATACATACAGACAGCAGCACTTCTACAGGAGGGGGACACACACCAGGAGCATGGACTCAGATGCCCTCCCTGGCTTTGGGGAAATAGCCCCCCGCTGTCACTCTGGTGCATCGAATGTCAGCAGATTCATTCTGGCTGGTTCATTGCTTGAGAAGCATTTGGGAGGCAGCCATTTGTGTTTCCACCTGAGGCTCGTGCTCCTGTCACTGAAGCTAAAGGAAGCTCTCGGCTCCCAGGCTGAGGGTCCATGCAGGCACTGCCATGCAAGCTGCTCTACGGAGGGCGCCATCTGTGCTGGGAGAGCCAACCTCTTGCTGGGTGATGTTCCCGCCAGTTATTTCCCACCAGCGGGGCAGCATTCTCTGCCCTGGGCTGGCTCCCTCCCGTCCCTGCTAACTTGGTTGTAAGCAGCCAAATTCCCCGATGCACCTTCTCTTGGGGAACAGGATGTGTTCCTTCAGCCCATCTTGTGAGGAAGGGCACCGCCACCCCGTTGAACACCCTGGCCAGACACCTGGAGTTCAGCCGGGACACCCTTTGTCCACTTTACCGCCGTACACTGGTGCATCCTGCTGGCTGTCTGCAACCTACAGGGTATCTGTGGGGTCCCCACCTGAGCCACCAGCTCTTGGCCCAGGCCACAGGCATCGACCTCCGGCTGTGACTTTAGAGAAGAGAGAGGCCAGCATGGCCCGCTCTGCCTCTCGATGCCCACGGACCCAGGCGCAGCCCGTTTGGGGCACCTCGGTGTTGATGACAGTTGATAGAGGGAATCATGTCCTTGCAGAGTTCCAACGAGAGCCAGAGTGTTGGGGAACAGGATGATGTCAAGCAACTTCTGAGGAGAGGAACTGGTGTAGCCGCTCCATCCAGGAACTAGGCATCACCACCACCCGACGCTCACGTAGCCATGCCACGTCTTGAGATCCAGGACTCTGAGATCATCAAGCCACAACTTGATGGATGGGTTAAACTCCACCCCTTCACTTTGGTATCTTCGAGTTGACATGAAATTACATGACAACCACACACGACGTTTTCTTTGAGACTTTACCAAAAAGGGAACCGTTCAGGAACTGCACATGTCCCATGTTGGGGGACCAATGTCCCCAGGCACTTGACCCTCCAGTCCAAGGTCACCAAGGTTACAGCACCAGCCACGTGCAGTGGTTTTAGTCCCACCAGAATGGTGCTCCCAAGACCACTAGCCACGGGTCAGGTGTCCACAGCCACACTGCTCGGTGCCGATCGTGGATACTGACAGTCCCGCCCTGCCGATGCCACACTCATCCGCAAGCCCTACTCAGCAACCAGGCCCTGGAAAGCCCATCACGTTACAGGTTGGTGGTGCCTCCCTTGCCTCACCATCACAAGCAAGGCTCACTCCTTCGCAGCACACACTTGCCCAGTATTACTAACATGGCGTGAAAGGGCAGAAAGGACAGTGGGGTTTTTCCTGGAGTCTTGGAAGGCCGTGTGTGAGTGTCAAGATGCTTCGGCACAGACAGGTCCATTGGACAGGCTAAGCCAAGACCAACAGCATGAGACTAGCTGATCTTAGATTCAAGCTGTACTTAACGGTTCTGGCTTGGGTGCAGATTCACCTCCGAGACCGACAGAAGGCTGGACCGTGTTTGTAACCCGGGCGGTGCCCGTCCTTAGCAGGCACCCATCTTTGCAGAGAGTCCTCTCAGACAGCTGGGCACAGAGCCGTGTCCAGTCAAGGAATGAGGGCGCGGGAGTTGATGTGAAGCTCGACGTCCATCTGAATCCCCTTCTTCCTTAACATGTTTTGCATAAATGCCGGGAAGGCACGTCAGGCTTGCTGTGGATCATAATAATTTAGCAAAGCATCTAATTTATATATTAAGCTAGCTTAATGGACATGTTACTTAACTCTTTGATCTGAAGGAGGGTGAATAATTTATCACTTTGGGAACAAAACGCTGGCTATAATTGGTCTCATCGCTTATAGTTTTCCAACGGGGGCAGTGAAGAAGTGGATGTCCTCCTGGTGTGGGGGTGTGCTCTCTGGTGTGCGCACTGTGGGAGGACTAGGGAGCACGGCTACGTGTCGCACAGCTTGCTGCCTTCTCACCTGGAAGGAAGCCGTCCCTCTGGTCTGAGGGAACATGAGCCTCTGCCACATTTCTCATATCTATTTTGCTTTTAGTCATACCTGAGGGTGCTGGGGGCCTGGGGGAGGCATCTGAAAGCATTGCTGTAAATCATAGTGAGACCATCAATAAACAGAATTATCTAAATGGGACACTGTGTGTCAACACGTTCTCTTGCTGTGTCTGTAGACTCTGGAAGGCCACGTTTCCATCTCTGGAACCCTTCCCTACCAGATCAACAATTGCAGCCTGGGCATCTCCAGGCCCAGAGCCCAGAGATGCAAATCATGTTCCTTTGACCTGTTCTTTGAGCTTAGGAGGCAAGCAGCAGTGTGAAGGGGCAGGAGATCAGGCCTGGAGGGTGGAGGGGGTTGGATTTCCCAGGGACATTCCCACAGGATGAGAGTTTGCCCTGGCCCCTGGGAAGCCCTGTCCAGGCTTGCCGTGTCCGTGCAGGTGTATTTTGATGCCCAGGATTTTGCGTGTCCAGCACTAGGCTGGGCCTGGATCTCCCCTGGGCTCTCAGCTGACCGAGCAGCAGCGATGCCTGCATGGACCCTGGGAACGTGCCTGTCTGCCCGGGCCAAGGGTTGGCCCACGTGGACCGGAGTCCCATGTGGAAGCCCTGACGTGAACGGTCCCCCGCTTACTGCTGGAGCGTTTCCCTCACCAGGCCGGCGAATCAAGATTAAGTTTTAATTAAGCAGCTGTCATTGGTGTGTTAGTCCCGTGGCAACCTGATGTTTTATGAAATTTTAATTGCATCCAAGCTGGATAAGGTGGTTTCTGTAGACAACAAAGAGACGCTATTAACAAGTGACGCTTGGGAGGAAGCCTGGCTGTGCCCAAGTGCTAACTGGTTTCAGTGCGGGGGGGAGGGGTTGACAGAGCAACTGGGCAGGAGTGTTTTCCTGGGGAGGGCGGAGGAAGGCAGCAGGGGGTGGGCAAGACACCCCCCCTTCCCAGACCATTGCTTTCACTTGCCTCTCAGTCTGTCCTGCTGTGCGTACCCCTCTCTTTCTCTGAGAATATGTTCCATTCTCAACCTCTATCATGTCTGATTCTCTCTCTGCCTCCCCTTTTTCCACCATATCTCTCTCTCTGTCTTTACTTCTATGTCTCTGTCTCCCTGTCTCACTCTTCTTCCCCTCACCCATCTGTAATCCTCTCTGTTCCTGGTCCTCTGTGCAGCCTCTCATCTCCTTTCTCTGCGGTGTCTCCCTCTGGGCATCCTGTCTTTCTGTCAGTCTCTCAGCAAACCCTTGCTGCCTGTCTGCTTCTCTGTCCCTCTGTGACGCTGACCCTGGCCGCTCAGGGAAGACATTCACAGCTGGCGGATCCTGCCTCCAGCACACTCAGAAGCAGACACCAGGACTCAGAGACCACCTTGGTCCACCTCCCTGCCCTCGGCCTCATCAATGACCGACTGAAGTGGACACTGGGCAGCCCCTCTCCTCTTCCCACCACCTGTGGAGCTCGGAAATGATGATCTGATTCCTGGTCATCTCCTGCAGAGTCTCCATAGTCGCGAGTGCAGGGGGAATGACATATGTATCCCTTCTGGCCTCTGGGCCCACCGTAGGGGTGGCATATCAGAAGCTGGTTCCCACCAGCCTGCGAGCTTTGGATCTGCATTTCTGGGTGTGGATTTGTCCCCTGCTGCTACCCAGGGGTGTGATTTGGGGCAAGTGACCTAAGTGTCAGAGCCTAAAGGGTTGGTGGCACTGGCCCTGCCAGGGTCTCTGCTGTGGGTCTGGGGTGGCTGGGATCCCTTCTTAGACCCCTAGGCTCCCCTGTGTGCTCACTGACAGAAAAGTCACAGCTGAAGGGTATCATTCTGGGTGAGTCTTTTCCTTCAGAGATGAAAAGATGCCATCCCTGCCTTTTTTCTTGCCTACGACCAACGATTGGGCTGAGACCTGCATGAACAAGACTGGACGGGCCACACACTGACCACCACCAAGCAGAGTCAGAGGAACTTTTCTCATGGAGACAGACGCCTGTGCCGACAGAGGCTGACGTGAAAGAAGTCCCCGGATGAAGTCCAGCAGGCTCCTGGAACCTGCAGGGAGTGCCCACCCCCCAGGGGCTGGTCAAAGAGGAAATTCACAGACCAGGGTTCGAAACCAATCTGAAAATTCCTCTTCAGATTCATAAGACACAGGCAATGACGCCAAATGCAGGAAGATCACAGGTCAGTGGGTGGAAGTCTTGTGGATCCAGTAGTGTTGGAAGCATCTCAGTGCTGGCGTGGGTCTCCAAGTGGCTCCTGCAGCTCCACAGTCATGGCTGCCAACAGTGTAGCACCATGTGTCTTGTCAACAGGAAGATGAGCCTCCAGTGAGCTGTTTATCTCCATAGCAGCTCCAAATGAGGTCATCAGGCTGCGACCTGATTGACAGGCTGAACTCCACCCTTTTGCAAGTTCACAGGAGATGAAATAATTGCCACTGTGCCCTTGAGTCACCTCTGACTGATAGCAGGCCCATGCACCACAGCATGACAGCAACACTGTGAACTCCTGTACCACCCGCACCACTACTGCTCCCTTATAGTCATCGTGACAGTCCATCTCACTAGAGTTCTTCTCCATCAGTGACCTTCTATCTTACCAAGCATGCCTCATGTCTTTCTTCAGAACTGACCTCTCCCAAGTTCCTGGGAAGAAGGCTTTGCCCTCCTTGGCTCTAAGGAACTCTGGCGTGTCTGTGGTGACAGGCATGCTGCAGTGATGCCAGGAGCAGTGCCACCCCTCTTTCAAATCCCTGCAGGGCAGCCCGCCTCGGATGGGCTTCCGTGTGACATGGTTAGCCTGAGACAGCCTGGGAAGAAAGATGTGATGGGCCGCCCCTGACAGCT
>PVJH01030776.1:12863-24553 GCA_004026705.1 Nesogale talazaci
TGTAGGATCCCAGCAAAATCATGGACATGAGATCCCAGTAAAATAATGTATGCGAGACCATTAAAACCACGTACGTTCAGGCTGAGCCCCGGTGCCATAGTGCTTGTGCGCAGGACTGCGGCCCACTGAACTGGCGGTTCAAATCCAGCAGCAGCTCTCCAGGAGCAAGGCTGGGTCACCTACTCCCACCAGAAAGCAGTGATGCCCCCCCCCAAAAAAACCACCATGTGCGTGAAATCCCAGTAAAACCATGGACATGAGATCCCAGTAAATTTATGTATGTGAGATCCTAGCAAAATCATGGACATGAGATCCCATAAAAAGTGACATGCCCAGTTCCGTGTAGTCATGGTTACCATGGGGAGAAGGGAGAAAGAACTTGAAATGGGCTGGTCAGAGTCCTCGTGGGGGTAGGAACCTGGGGGATTTTGGTGGGAAATCACACTTGCCCCTCGACCCGCATGCAGGGGCTGCTTTCTGAGTCTGTTTCTTAGGAAGCCCCTTGCCGTGATCCTGCTGGAGGGAGGAAGGATAGCCGGTGAGCGGGAGGAAATCTAGGGCAGCCCCGGGTGGCAGGGCTGGCGTGGCTCTGTCGGTGGGGGCCCAGGCTGCCTGCCTGCCGTGGCACTTAATTGGGCATCTGGTCTTTGCTGCGGCTGGCTGTGGGTAGTCCACCCTGATGAGCCACTTGGTCTGTGTGTCCCCATTGAAGGCATCAGGACCCTGCCTCCAAATTGTCCTTCTTGGCGACTGGTGGCCATGAGGATTGATGAGGAATCCCACCCGTGAGGGACAAAGGAAGGGGTCTGCAGAAGTAGGCTGTGCCATGCCCGGGTCAACGGTGAGGGGAGAGGGCCAGGCCGTGGTTGCCATGCCGTGTGTGTGTGTGTGTGTGTGTGTGTGTGTGTGTGTGTGTGTGATGGTCCCTGCGGAGGAAATGCTTTGTTCTGGAAACTGCCATGTATCCCAGCCACAAGAAGGGTGCTGGGCTCCCAGTCAAAGGAGGCCTTCCTTCGGTGTGCTCGCTGCGTCCTCTGGGCTGTCAGGTGGACACGTGGTGTGCTTTCAGGAAACAAGTCCCTGGGATCTAGAGGCCCCTGTTTCCCCAAGTAAGGTGCCTATGCCACGTGTGAGCCATGAAACGGTTTACTGATACAGAGGCCACTCACCATTTAGCGTGTTTAAGACAAGGATGAAAGCACAACAGAGGCAGGCAGTGACTTCCTGGATAGTCATTCAGGAGTCGTGCCTGCGCCTGTGCACACACAGCTTCAGCACATGACCGTGCCCTTCTGGCCTGAGGGGGCGCCAGTGCTGGAGAGACTGACGGGCCTTTCTTGTTCTAAAGCCCCTTGCTCTGAGCTGTCTGTGATGGGTGGCATACAGGGTACATCAGTTGTAGGATTGGGTATGGCAGGTGTGAAAGGGCCGCATGAATACATGCAGTGGGGAAAAGCTCGACCTCTGAGACTATGAGGGGAGGTGGTTGATCCATTTATTCATTCATTCATCCATCCATTCAGCGCGAACAGAATCTCTTCTGGGGCTAACAGCAGAGACACATTCATAAAGAGTGATTTATAACCTTGAGGGGCTCACCCTGTGTTTGGCAGCACGTAATGTGCTTTGAAAAGTGTTGGGTGAACAGGAGCGTGGGGTACACTGGGTGGGAAGAAGAACTCAGATCAGGGGTCCAGTTAAGATGCCGGAGAAGGCGGGCCTTTGGACGGTACTGGATTTGAGCGGGTGTTGGGCCGATGGACAGGAGCGAGGTGGGCCGTTCCCGCAGAGCCTGCACATCAGAGGATCCTGCTTTGTGCCGCAGGTCTTCACGTACTCAGTTGTGCGGAGATGTATGTGTGTGGACCAAGGGGGTCTCAGGGAGTCCTTGGGAAAATGGGATTGAGAGATAATAGAATTTCCCCAGGGACTCTGAAAGCCCATCACACGTGATCTAGATGTGTGGAGCTGTGTGACAGAGGATGGGGATGCAAGTGGGTCGCGAGACCAGACGGTCCAGGATGTCCTGCCTCTGGACGTGGCCCTCCTTTACCCTTCCCCAGGGAACCGATCGGGAGGTCTGTGTCGTTGGTTTTCACCTCAGATGGAGCACAGGACACCTCTCGGAGACCCACTGTTCATGGTTCCCAGGCACATGCAGCTGGGGAAGGGAATTTGCAAGACAGGGATCTGTAGCTCTGCGAGAGAAGATGTGTCTGGATGGTGTGTCTGTGGTGTCAACACTATTAACAAGACTGGTGTGGACTTTAGTCAGGTGAGAACTCCCAGGACACTCACCTTTGCAAGGGGCTTCATTCACATCGACTCCAGCCTGCACCAGTGACATCATTCTCTCTACGCCGAGGCCAGAGAGAGGGCAGCTACAAATCCCTCACTGAACCTGGTGGACCCTCGGCCCCCAGCCTAAGCATTGGTCCATCTGGTTACCAGGCTCACATGTGGGTTCTTCAGAACATTCCACAGCATTCCATGGCATCTGTGGCACAGCAGAGACTGTAACCAGACTCAGATCTATCACGCCTGCTGTTGATTTCACGGTCCCTCACTCAGCCTATTCCAAGAAGATGGCCGGGCCTGGGCCTCTTGGGAAGTCTGGGCACACAGCCCAGGGTGCGTGGTCAGCACCTACCCCTGTGCTCGGCTTTGTAACAGAAAGCAAAGCTCATTTGCACTGAGGCAGAGAAGCGCCGCCCAGATGGCTGCTTGTGGCAGAGAGCGCTGGGAAGTACACGAGCAGTGCGTCCTGGGAGCAGAAGTCACCTTGGCCAGATGATGAGCTCTTTGAAGAAGTCAGGAACCCGAGTTTGGCAACGAGAAATGGTCATCTGGAGAGGTCCACCTCTGTGCTTGAGGACAAAAGGGACCTGAGAGACACAAGAGCCCCCCAGTTCCCAGTTCTTGGTAGCGGCGTGCTTGTGGCTCACGTTCAAAGTCAGAGACGGAGAGCAGGATGAGAAGCAAAAGCCCTCAAAGCCCACGTGGCCCACGCGGAAACGCCTTCAAAGGCACCTGAGGAGGCAGGACAGCTTCGGTAGTGTCCAGGGACCGTGTGGACGAAGATTCTCATCTCCAAGATGGCCAGCAGACACTCAAAGGACGGGAAGAAGGAACGAGGGAGGAGACATGGGAACAAACACAGAAACTCGAACCCACACGGGACCCCGTGTTCTCTGTGACGGGGATGAGCAGGGCCAGGTGGAGTCTCCATAGAAACCTGGCTGAGGGCACAGACAGATCCGCTGGCGGTTTCAAGAGGTAAACTTGGAAGGGGGCGGTGGTGGTGGGGGATTTGGAATGGGACTGAACCCAGAAGCAAACCGAGAGAAAACCATGAATCAGATAGCGGATACTCAGAGAAACAGCGCTCAAGTCAGCAAAGATCCATCTTAGAACATACCCCAGCTTGCCGTGAATACCTGGGGGCATCATGGGCCACAGGCTGGGCTGCAGGTTCAGCAGTTCAAACCCACCAGCTGCTTCATGGAAGAAGGACGAGGCTTTCTGACGCTTGTAGAGTTAGATCCTCAGAGACCCAGAGGGGCAGCTCTCCTCCCTCCTGGACTTTCACTCTGCGTCAGCTCGGACTCTGGGCCAGTGATTTGGCATGACCAGTGTTTACCCGTGTAGACACACCGGTGTGAGGAGGAGACTGGAACTCTACCCGTGAATATACAGAGATCTGACAGAAGAGAGTTCCATAGAGACAGACAGACATTGCAGGAATATTCATGATGACAGTGGCACATACAGAGGGCAACATTATGTAACTTCTTAGCCATAACAAATACCTTTAGTGGATGAGTTGCTGCGTCTAATAACAGACTATTATCTCAGGGGGACATAAAGCACAATGGGGGTAACAGTATAAGAAAACGGTGGTCTACATTTCACTTTGATGAATAGCCACTGGGGTCTTAGAAGCTTGTGAGTGGCAATCTCAGGTGTTATCTAGTGAGCACTCCCTAGAGAGCAAAGAGGAGCAGAGAAAATCAAAGGCCCACGGAAGCTAATAGTCCAGTGGACTGCTGGACCACTGAAACTCAGTCTCCAGGACCCTGAGACCTGAAAGAGTTGATGGTGCCCAGCTACCACTACCAACTCGTCTGAAAAGGATGCATTGTAAGGTTTTGACGCGAGTATAAGAATATTCTGGGAGAAAACTCAAAATCACAAAGACCAGGCTTTGTGGTTTGCTAGAGACTGGCAGAACCTGTGAGAACATTGCTCTTAGTCACCCTTCAAGCCTTGAACTGACATCACCCCCATGGCTCAACTTTCAGCAAACAATGCACATGCAGTAAGGTAAATAATAAAGCCTGTTGTTAGAACAATCAGCCATTCGAGATCCAAAAGGCAGCATTTGCCTGGGAGAAAGCTGGGAGAGCAGGAAAGAAGGATGGATGAAAACAGAAAGCCGAGAGGAAGTAATCTGAGTGCCATTCCATTGTGACTCCAGTGAATGTCATGAAAACTGGAGCTGAAATATTTCATGGAAACCCATTTTCTCTGCAAAGTTCCACTCACATCACATACACTGGCCTGTCCCTGAACTACCGATCTTCTAGCCTAGTTAGACCGTGGCAGATTGAAATTCATCATCCACTGAGCTGTACGTGGAGGACTTCTGGGTCCTCAGTGAAATGTGGTGACCATCTGAGACAAAGGGGAGACATGTTGGGCAGGCAGAAACACCCAGGTGGACCAGATCAATGGTGTTTAGGCTAGACCAGGGATCAGGGTGGACCACCTTCCCAGATAGTGCCAGGAGCTCTGGCTGGAATTGCAGTGAACACAGTACAATGGCCACCCAGGGCCTGCCCACTGACTGGGAAAATCTGGCCTTGGTCTCTTCTGCAACACAGCTCTGCAGTCCCAGCCTTCTTCTTGGTGCCAATAGTGTAGCCCCGAGATGTGGACCTTTAAATACTGTGTGTGGGTGGTTAAGTTGGGGAGCTAACTGTGGTTGGAGGTTCCAATGGACCCTGAGGTGGAAGAAGGTCCCTGAAGACCTGCAGTGCAGTCCCACCCCTACGCCCATGGGTGGCCAAGACTTCAGATGGGCTCAATGGAAGTCAGTCACTTTCATTTTACAATTTTAGGACCTGAACCAAATCACAATTGAAATATGTTCCTGAGCCCTGTGCAGCTGGGACTCTGCTACACCAGCCCCTCTGCTCTGGATGACTGATGACCCTTCCTGAGCATGAATGGGAGGCAGGCTCCAGGCTCGTGCCATCCATGAGGGCCTTCACGGGTCATCACCGCATGCTGTAAGCCAGCAACCAGAGGAATACCTGTCGGTGCCACCTGGGCTCGCTCAGAAAGCCAGCCAGCCTCTGTCACAGGTTCCTGCCACAGGTTCTGTCTTCCAACAGGCAGAGCATCCTTTGACCCTCAGTAAATGTCCCCACTGGGCCCCGAGCATGCCACACACCTCTCCTGCACAGGGCCACTCTCGACTCGCACACTGCACCTGTAATTCAACACAAAGGAATGTTGTGTAGCCCGAGGTGGTGTTTGGCCCATGAATTCTCCCACCCTGAGGCTATCACAACCTGAAAGTGTGTCCTTCACATGTGGGGAGGGTAGAAGTCTGACCCCCGGGTGCCCACTCTAGGGCAAAGTTCTGTGTCTGTCGGCTCTTGTGGAAGATCCTTCTCGCCCTTCCAAATCTGTGGGCCCGCTGTCCCTTGTGTCCAGGTGGCTTGAGCTCAGAGGTCTGTGTGGGACCCCGTGTCCAAAGGACATGCTCCTTTCCTGTCTCGATTACGCTGAGGTCGCTGGTCACTGTTTAATCCTCTTTATATCTCAAAAGAGATTGACCAAGAGCCAACGCAGCCCTGGAGGTTGCACACTGCCTCATGCACATGGCTCTCGGAGTCCTGCCTCACGACCAGTGCAGGGGCGCGGATGGACAACATGCAGGATGATTCCGTCAGGTCACATGATGGAGGGTAGTGGTTCCACATGGAGACTCACAGCCCAGCCAGGTTGACATGTATTCTGAGGGGCTTTGTGCCACCCATGGCCGAAGGCAGAGGGCCTGGGGTGGCTGCTGATCTCTGAGGGCTTGGGATCCCATCTCCCCCAATTTGGGAAGGTGCTTTTGTGGGTGGTCTGGCAGCAGAGGCCGTGGCGTGACCATTGGGATGTCCTGTGAGAGGCTGAAGATGGAGCAGACTTGGGACTCCTCGCTGTGCTGGAGTCAGACAGCCAAGCTGAATGAAGTGTGGGCAGGGCTGCGGTTCTCTAGTGGGCACATCCTGGGGCATCCTCCAACCACCCCCTGGTTTTCACAGGGGTCCCTGAATGTGCCCAGGCCATGGTGTCAATGCTGAAGGGAAATGGTGACAAACCACATGAGATTCAGGGTTATGTGTGCTGTCAAGTGATGCCTTCTAGAGAATGGAGGGGGGTGGGGGAGACTCAACTCGACCCTTTCACACACTTTCACACACAGCTGTAGAAAAGGCCTCATCTCAAAGCTGAATTTGCCTCTCTGCTGCATGTCCAGGTGTAGTTGAAGACGGTGGTGCCCCAGCTACTGGATGCCCCTCACCCCTGATCAGGGTGACCCTTTCTCTGGGGTCACTTGTCTTCCTAACGAGGCATCTGTCACCAGATGGAGCAGAGCTCACACGATTACCGTCCGATTTTACTGTCGGAAAGTGTCCTTCCTGAAGGCAGGAACTGCTTCCTATTGCGTGGTCTGCTAGACCCCCTGGAACCCTGCCAATGTTCTAGTCTGTTGTGTGAGCAGACTCCAGTCTGAACGGCAAGTGGCTGAAGACCAGATCTGCGCCAAGCAGCAGCGACCTGCAGGCTGTTGCTGGCACAGTCTGTCTCTGCCTCATCACCTGGGGCTCTTGTATTGTATACTGAGAAAACATCCTCATCCAGTCCAGATCAAGTAGCCCACAGGTCCGCTATCAGTGCATAAATTCCTCTTCAGACTCATGTAACACCACATGGTGGACGCTCATAGGCCAATGGGTGGAAAGTCTTGTGAATCCAGTGGCAGTGGAAGCATCTCAGCGCTGGTGTGGGTCTCCATGTGGCTCCTCCAGCTCTAGGGCTCTGCCTCCATCAGCGTAGCTTCTTGTGGCTTGCAAGCAGGACAATGAAGCAGAGTGTGTGTGTCCCGTCTCCCTGGAGGACGATGGGAGTTCCCAGAATCCTCAGGAGATGACCATGCCCACACAGAGGTCCCATTGGCTATGACCTGATTAACAGGCTAGACTCCACCCCTTTGCTCAAATTGACAGTAGGTTATGTAATGGCCACAGTGTCCTTCCAAGCCATGGTGAGGCTAAGAGAATTACAGCTCCTGGATTAATACAGCACCAACCTCCGGCCTGCCCCCAAGTGAGCACCATCCGGACTGGAACCTGGAGTTTGTTCTGTGCCATGCTGATGAGTAGCCACATGCAGGACTTAGAGGCTCCTCTTCTCCTGGCCATGCCTGCCTTTCCTGTTGGGGACAGTACCTGGCTGGCCACCAGCCCCCTTACTTCATGGGAACAGGGCTGGGAAGGACACTGCAGTCAGTCACCCAGAACAACGTGCTCATCATCCACTTCCTTTACCTGTGACCACCTCTGCCCCAGGCATACAAGTGTCCTCTCATATTGGACATGGTAACGAGAACCAACACAGGCTGTGGTAAGCGTGACCCTCAGAGTAAGACATATGTGTTTGTTCCCCCCGGAGACAATTGACCCCTCACCCACAAGGAGAGTGACAACAGGGGAGAGTTGCACGGTGGCTTTGTTCATCGGGCTGCCTGGCAAGATCACTGTCCAGATGATTGTGCTCGCCACAAAGGAGTCCAGCCGCCTGTTTGGTTTGGTCCTCGGAGCAAGAAGCTTGAGCTGCGGTCAACACGGCCGGGACTTGTAGACAGGAAGTGGGTCAGGGCGCCTCGGGCAGCCGGGGAAGGCAGAACAGAGGCTGCTCTTTTGAAGTTGCTGCCACAATGCCCCATGTCCAGCTTCTCACGGAGGCTGTGCTGCTTTTCATCTGGTCCTCTCTTTTGTCCACGATGCCCATGGGCAGTAGTGGACACTTGCCGGGCTAGCCTGGAAGCAGCTCAGGATGGGGAAGGGGGAGGTCCTGCTGGAGAGTGAGCTGGGTTTTGCGCCGTGGCTGCCCACTCCTCCGTGGATTCCTTCTTCCGTACGCAGATATCTGCTCAGAACCTACTCCCCGCCAGGCACCAGGGGACATTCCCATCACCTGCTGTCCGTCGACCTGGTTGCAGCTCACGGCGCTCAACGGAGGGCACCCTGCCCGCTCCTGCACCAGCCTCACAAGCAGGGCGGACACAATCTTCAGTCAGAAGCATCCTGTCTGCCTCTGATGACACACTGCAGTTTTGTTAGTGTTGGAGAAAAGAAAAGACAAAAATATGTCCCTTGCTCCCTGTTGTTTTCGTGGATAAGTGCCGTGAGTTGGTTCGGACCCAGGTAGGACAGGACAGAACACGGGCACGTCTTGCTTCAGGCAACTGTTGTATCCGCTCCAGCTGAGATGGGTCAGAATTGACACAGTGGCAGGGGGTCAGGTGACATCTCACTATCAGGAGGCCTGGGGGCACTGCTCACTGGAACCAACAGCCGTTCTAAGGGAGAAAGAAAGACAAGACTGGCTGGGGCAGCCCCATCCTAGACCTTGGGGGCTCAGGTCTTCGTGCAGGAATAAACAGAAGCATACACACACAAAGGGAACAGAAACGGGATGGGTGAGCGATTTGCAGGACGGTGTGGAAGTCAGCACTTCCCAAAACTGCAGGTGAAGCTAGAGAGAAGGCGGGGCAGCGCAGGGGAGGCACCAGGTGTCTGCTGGCCCAGGGCACACTTCTGGGTGCACTCCTCTCCTCCCACAGCCAAGGGCAAGGAGCCCCTGGACAATAGGGAGCAAGGCTCCGAGGATGTCCTCTGCGACACTGAAGGTGTTCTGGCAGGGGTGTCTCCTGCCCAAGTTAGCCTGTCCTTTGTAGCTAATCGTGTGTGGATAAGCCTGTGTGATGGCCAAGGAAGAATGTGCTATAAACCTGGGGCTGGGGGTGCCCAAGAGAGACAGGCATGCACTTACTGGTTCTTCTCTCTGTAGAGGAAAGAGGAGTGAAGAAAATGAAGGGTGAAAGGGAACAATACTGTGGAAGGACCCCGAGACCAGAAGAACTAGATAGTGCCCAGCTACCACTGCCAAATGCTCCAAAAGGCTTCACAAATGTCTGATGCTCACAATGAAGTGCTGACTTACTTGCAGGCACAGACAAGACTAAGTCTCCCCACCCCCAAAGTGAGGGCAGGCCAGGCAGCTAAGGACATGTGGAGAGGGTAGGCCTGGGCATACGTCTGAATCCTTGTGCCATGTGTCTGACATCCATCCAGCAGTGCTGCAAGAAGAGAGGTTGGGTGGGTGGCCTGACTCCATAAAGGGTCCAGCCAAGGCCTCTCTATGGAGTGGCTCCACTCAGGGGAGACAGCGTCAATGCAGGCAACAGGTTTGGAGCTCTGCTAAGATCAAGATGAAATCATCACTAGCAAACGCCTAAGGGCCTCCCTCTAGGCGTGTGGGAAGTGGAGACAGAGCGTGCCCTGCATGCTCCTCTGCAAGTGGCCGGCAAGGCTTTGCCCCAGTGACCACTGGGAATGCACCCCACACCACCTGTGGGTTCTCTATGCTACCCTCTCCCATCCTCCCTCTGTGATGATCAAGGTCAATGTTAGCTGGACTGGGTCACCAGGCATACCCCGGGGATGAGACAGCAGACAGTCACCCCCATGATGCGATTGGTTGGGAAGGGAGTTGTATCAGGTTGGGGCGGAGGGACATGGTCCATATCCAGCACATTCTGGCAAAAGCCTAGCACTTTGCTCACTTCTGGATCCTGCCGCTAACTGGCTTGCCATCCTCTGACATCCAGTTCTGGGGACCTGTAGAAGCCCTCACTTTATAAGCTTGTTGTGAGAATTAAGTGAATATTTGTAAAGCATTTAAGACAATATCTGGGAGATATTAAACACTGCATTTAAAAAAAATCCAGTTATGCCCGTGAGGTGGACACGTGGAATGATTGACGGCTGCCAAAGACCCCTGCGGGGTTCAAATTCTGGGAGTGTCACAGAGAGTCCAGGTGTGTGGATGATGCAGGATGGTCCTCAGGGAGTTCACTGGACAGACTCACCATCAGGTTGTGAGAATCGCCCATCGGGAAACCCTGGGGGGTATACACATAGAACCATGGGTGGCCCAGTCTTCTTCAGTTCCCCCTCAGCACCGGGGGGACAGTGAGTTTGCTACACAGACAAGGAGGGTCGGCCTCTATGTAGACCCTCACTTCAAGTGAAGAGCCGCCCACGGCTGAGCAGTCCAGCCTAGCCCGTGCCCTTGGCAACCCCTGACCTGGCCAGTCACACTGACCCCCTCACTGCAGGGACCAGCACACAGCATCCAGTGGGATGCTCGAGGTGCGTCGTCCAAGCAAATGAAATCTTGACCACAGCCATTTCCCCAGACGCCCCAGATGCCAACGGTGGAGTGGGGACCGGGAGTCTCTTACGATGGCACTGTCGCCTAGACCTGGAGAATTAATTGGCCAGAGGGTCCACAGTAGCGTTTGGACATGAAAAGCTGTTTGCTCTGTAGACAAGTTCAAGTGTATTCTTCTTCAATTTCATCCCTCTCAATTCCCGAGTCTCTGTTTTTCTGCAAACAGAATGCTGGCGGCCCATGTTCTGCCTTCTAAGGCTGACTATTGGATCTGCTAGCTTCTCTGAGGCCCAAGTAAATGTTTTCCTTCGGCAGTCAGACTTTAAAAACAATTCCACGTACCTTGAAGCATGTGAACTGTGCATCCTAGCAGGCCCATGTAACTGCCCACACCCTGCACTGCCCAGGCCCCCCAGGTTGCCGCCTACTGGCCCGACTGTGGGTGAAGTTAGGAAGAAGGGCTCGAAGCTGCTTGTCCCATTTTCTCTCAAAACACCCACAGAAACTTACCAAGCTACCCGTTGACCAATTTATCACTTCCCGGTGACACATTGGTGAGGCACCGTCAGAACCTGCCCAGAGACATTGGAAGAAAGGCTTGGGGACCTGCTTCCAAAATGGACTCACTGGCAAGTCGCATTGACAGCCACAAAACAAGCTTCTTAGCTGTAGCCAAGTGTTCCTTTTGAGTCAATTCTGGCTCACAGCGAGCCTACCGGACGTAGTCGAACGCGCCCCCCCTCCCCCATGGGTCCTCTGAGGTTGTAGATGGCGCCTCTTCCTCCTCTTGGGGGTCTGTTAACCTCCAGCTACACAGCCAAGGAGCATTCTTCCCGCAAGCTTCCTGTGACGTCACCGCACGCCGCAGCGGCTCCTCCCCCGCCTGCTGTCAACACCGGCCCGCGGCCTCATGGGCCGGCCAACGGCCAGCGCGCCCAAAACTCAGCACAGCCCAAACCTGTGATTACAGAAAAAGCACTTGCTTTGTGTTCAAACAAATCTTTTCCTCCGACGGCACCCAGCGCCTGCGACACGTTAAGTCAACATTAATCATACATAATGGGCTATTTGCAAGAAAGCAGGGCAACGGAGGCACCCACACGTTCGCGCGAATGCACGGCCGGTTTTGCGTGGGCCTTGTTTTCTAGAGTCTTCTCGTTTGCCCCACAGAG
>PVJH01030777.1:0-24428 GCA_004026705.1 Nesogale talazaci
ACAGTCGCTGCTCAGGAGGAAGGCGAGGCTCTCTGCCCCGGAAAAGAGTGACCGTCTGCGAAACCCACAGGGGCAGTTCTGCCCTGTCCTTTAGGGTCACTGTGTGTCAGAATGGTCTCCCTGGCCGGGTGTTTTTGTCTTCTTGGTTTCCCTCTGGGACATTTCCGTTTTGCCTACCTTGAACTTCACATAAGTAAGCGTCTATCTGGTTGTGTTGCATGTCTTTCACCCAACTTTGTTTTCTACAAGATCTTTCTATGCTGTAAGTACTACTGTCTACTGCGCATGTCTTCGCACTGATGCACGCTATGCCACTCTATTCATCTTGGTGATTTGGGGGTCACTTCAAAATGGAAGTGATTATGAATAAAGCTGACACCGTGGTTATCTAAAACCCATTTCCCGTGTACACATTCCTCCAGGCTATACATTTAAGTGGGAAATCAGTAGTCATCCCACTCAGGATCCCGGGTGGCATACTGACTTACCAGAGGAGCTGATAACCAAAAGTTCAGCAATTCGAAACCAGCAGCCCCTTCAAGGGGAAAAGAGGAAGCTTTCTATACCCACAACCAAGTTAGAGTCTGGGAAGCCACAGGGGCAGTTCCAGGGTGTCCTTATTGCGTCCCTATGAGTCAAAAATGACTTGATGGCAAAGCATGAGTGAGGGAGTGCTGTGAACCTGCTGTGATCAGGTTGAGTCTGAGTCACAGCAGCCCGTGGAAGAGAGGAGGCCGCCCTCGTGTGATTTTGGATTTTTGAGACTGTCAGTCTTTACAGGAACAGTCCATCTCATCTCTCTTCTTTAGAAGGGATGGCCGGTGCTTCAAACCTGCAGCCTTGTGGTTAGTACACAGTGTCCAGCCCACTACATGAGCAGGGGTCCTTGATTAGTGGGTCGTGATGTATGCATAGCTTCACCTTTACTAAAGTGCTTTAATTTTTTTTTTTTTTTTTTACTGTGGGCTGAGCCCCGGTGGTGTAGTGGTTGTGCGCGGGACTGCAGCCCACTGGGACGGAGGTTCAATTCCAGCAGTGGGCCTCCTACTCCCACCACCGGAGAGCAGTAATGCCCCAAAAACCAAAAAAAAATTTTTTTTTTTACTGTAAAAGATTTCTAAATCTTTTCAATGTGAAGATTCTGGTTTCTGTTTTACCAGTTTATACTCCCGTGGACACCATACAGACATGCTTTCATGTCTTTGTAATAGTCTGGACTGTCAAATTTTTTAAACGTTTGCCAAATAGATGTCTTTATAGTGAATTATCACAGTGACTTTAATTTGCATCTCCCTGTTTACTCATGCAATAAGTACTCTTTTGCATGTAACCGTGTATACTTCCACCTTTTAAAATGTGTCAAAAGTTTCCCCCCATATTACTATCTTTTTCTTAATGATTTTTAAATATCTTTAAATAGCTCCAAGTCCTATGTCATTTAAATGGTATGGGGATAGCATCTCATACTCGTTAGCCTGTCATTTTGCCCTTTTTGTCTTTTGTGATATCTTTTGATAAACTGAAGTTTCTAACTTTAATGTAATACAATGTCTCTTTTGATCTTTGTCCTTATGATTGGTGCTTTGTACCTTCACCTATTTTTAATATCTTTCCAAGGTCTTGAAGATTCTGTATTAAAAGATAACATTTCGCATCAATATCCACATACTTTGATGCTTTTTCTTTCAGCAATTCACCTGGAATTAGCTTCTATGTATGGTTTTCTTCATGCTTCTTTTTGGTGGGGGGGGGGGGTGCATCATTGCCCTCTGGTGGGAGTGGGAGGTCCAGCCTTGCTCCTGGAGAGCTGCTGCTGGATTTGAACCACCAAGTCAGTGGGCCACAGTTCTGCACTCACCCACTACGCCACCAGGGCTCAGCCCCTATGTATGATTTTAACAAATGATATAATTCCCCCACCCAACTCTCTATCCAACGTAACCCGTTCAAAAGTGTAATACACAGTCATGCTCTCACCACCAGATTGGTATCCTTAAGAAAGTTAGATACAGAATGTCTTCATCACCATAAAATGTCTTCATCACCTTTCTGCCACCCTGCCTTCTTTTTAGCCACATCCATTTCTTCCTCACGCCAACCCTCTTGCTAACCACGAATCTGTGCTCCAACTTCACTTTTGAAAGATGTCTTTCACAGATACACAATGACTGGCTATCATATTATCTTTCGGTATTTAAAGATATTGCTTCCTTGTCTTCTCCCTTGCATCTTCTCTGATGAGAAGTCTACTGTCATTCTCCTCTTCATTTTCTCTGTGCAGTGTTTCCGTGTGCTTGCCTTTCAAATTTTTCTCAATGTTGGCTTTTCAGCAGCATGACTAAGAGATGCCATGTTTTTTTGTTTTTGTTTTTCCCAGGTCTTTACTTGAGTTTCTCTGAAATTCTTAGACGTGTGAGTTGCTGTCTTTCATTACACTTGGAAGCTGTTTGTCAATATCTCTTTAAAATTTTTGCTTCCTCTTACACATACACACACACAGGGTTAAGTCAACATATATTGCTACTAAATAATACACATTTTCATTTAACAAACCTATGAAAATGCAAAGCTGTTGCTGTCAGGAGCGATCGAGTCCATTCCAACTGGTAGGGAGCCCAGACACCAAGAACGAAGCGCTGTCCTGCCCTGAACCATCCTCACTAGAGTTCTTACGTCGGAACCCACTGCTGGAGTCACCATGTCCCTCCGTCTCATCCTGCATCTCCCTTTTCCGCTGCCCTTCTACTTGACCAAGCATGATGTCTTTCCCCAGGGACTGGTTCCCCCCTTGCCAACATGTCCCAAAAACATAAGATGAAGTCCCATCATGCTCCCCATCCAAGGAGCATTCTGGCTGTACTTTTCCCAAGACAGATGTGTTTGTTCTTCTGGCAGTTCCTGGTACGTTCAGTAGTCATTCCCAGCATCATAATTCAGATGCATCAATTTCCCATTGCCCCTCCTTACTCAATATCCAACTTTCACATGCACAGGGGGCCATTGTGTTTCAATATGTCCTCCATCTAGGTCTGCACACTTCTGCAGGCAGACGTTTCACCTCTCTAACCCTTCCCTGACAACTTCTGTACTTTAGTTTACACTACATCAAAATAATTGTTTCAGCATCCACAGGGACTCAAATTATGTTCCTTTTTAATGTTCTTTGAGTTTGTCGGGGGGAGGGAGGATTTGAAGGGGGTGTATACTGTTAGAATTCTTGATGAAATTTGCACAGTGTAGTCCTTGCCATGTTCAAAGAATGAACAGATGCATTATCATGATGGGGAAAAAATTCCTTGGGCAACTATTCTAGCCTTTTATCCCCATAAATTCAGTGTACAATATTCTTTAAATTTATTCTTTGTTTTTTTTTGGGGGGGGGAGGGGCATCATTGCCCTCTGGTGGTCATGGGAGCTACCCAGTCTTGCTGCTGCTGGATTTGAACCGCCAAGCCCATGGGCTGCAGCTCCGCACTCAAACACATACACCAGTGGGGCTCAGCCCTAAATTTATTCTTATAAGCTCTATGATTGTTCTGCATCATTTGAAAAAAAAAAATACCAAGAGCATCCTTTTAAAACTCTAAAAACAGTAACTGGGCTGACTGATCTGCTGTGAATTAAACTCGTCCATCAGATCCCCTTCAAAGCCATTGCTTTGAATGGACTTTGTTTTTAAGATACCCTAAGAAAAATAAGACAAGGATAGTCCTGAGAAATTTGTTTGCCAACGACCAAGGAATTTAAAACATACCTTTGTAATGTTTACGTAATCCCATGCCAACTTGGGGATATTAGGGTGAAGGGGTGGAGTCTAGCTTGTCAATCAGGTCACAGTCTGGTGATACTTCCTTATGGGAGTGGCCTTGTGGTGAGGATTCTGGGAACTCGCTCTCATTCTCCTGGGAGACAGGCCACTTGCTCTCTCTCTCTGTCTCTCTGCTTCACTTTCCTATTGACAAGCCACAAGGGACCACACTGATGGTTGCCAGCACCCTGGAGATGCATTCACCACCATTGGATCCACAGACTTTGCACCCACCATCCTGTGATCTTACTGCATTTTGTAACATCGCATGTGATGGCATGAGACTGAAGAGTGATTTATGGACGAGTATTGGACTTATGGGCTAATATGGGACGTATGGACTTGATCTAGACTGCGTTGGAAGGTTTTCTTAAGGTACAATAACTCCTTCTTTGATATAAAACACTTTCTTATGAGTATCTTTGGATTTGTTTCTCTAGGTAACCCAGACGAACATAATCTTATTAGAGAAAAACATGTCCAGGTATAAACTGGAACCATAGTAGCAATATTTTTAAGTTATCTTGTATATTCTAAAGCTTTGGGGTGCTGCATTTTGTTTTACTTTCCTCACTCTTTTTCTCTTTGCACTTCAAGTTAGATAATTAGTACTAACCTGTCTTCAAATTTACTCTTTCTTCTGGTGGGCCTACTCTGCTGATAAGGCGGTTAAAGGAATTCATTTATAATAGTGCATTCCCACCCTTTTTAATCTAGCAATTGTATTTGATATTTGATAGTCTCCGTTTCTCTGCTGTCTCTATTTGCTAGTGCATGTTTCTATCTGTTCCCTAAATTCTTTAAGATATTAAGTGTCATTGTTTTAAAAATCATTGTCTGATCATTCCAACATTTGGATCACTGCTAATCCTGGTTCTGTTGATTGCTTTGTCTTTTGACAATAGGTTATCTTTTTTCTTCACCATTTCTTTGTGTTCCTCCTAACTTTTTACTGAATGATTGACACTGTTGTAGAAAAATAGTAGAGACTACTGCAAATGATATTTAGTCCTGAATGTGAACACATTTCTCTGTCAAGCAACTCATGTAGAATATTCCATCACTTTGTTTAATACTTGAAGTGGGTTTGAGTCTGTTGTTGCTATGATGCTTTTCAGTACACCAAAGAATTTAAATCTCTCTAGCGATCAGCTGTTGTTATTTTGTACTTCATGTGCGGTCCAGCGTTCTAGAGGGCTTTTCTTACTGTTTCTGCTCCTCTCTCAGCTCACTGCAGGAACTGAATGCTTAGGCCACTGAGAGGAGTCTCTTTGCATGCTTTTTCCCTTTTCCCACAGGTAGGCTACTATGGCTTATTAATCATGGCCAAACTCTTGATGGGGAAAATGAGGGATGTTCATTATCCTAATCCGAGCTCAGTCTTAGGTAGGTACAGTCATCCTCAGTCTTACAAGGGTAGAGCTTACTCAGCATTCTTGCACTGCCAAGTAGACATGGAAGCCAACTTCTGCCTTAAAATGATGCAGATGTTTGGGAAGGCGATGATATCTTGACTCACTCCCAAAGAGAGCGGGTATTCACTTTGTGTCTTGCAGGATTCTGAGTGTGAGATGGCTTCCTGCCCTTCGCTAGGGGCAGATGGTTTTGTTTCTATTCCTTCCACAGAGGTACATGGACTTTGTTAAAACTGGGGTGGGAAGGGCTTGAGATCTGGAGGGGTAACATCCACAATATAAGCCTTTGACATTGCATGAATGCTTCTGGTCATTTAAATAATGTTCTCCCATAGCAAAGCACTGATATTTCTTGGCTTCACTTTTTAATCCTGGCCTTTTTTGGTTATCAAAGAATTTCCTGAAATGAACTTCATTTCTCATGTTTCTTCCTTCAGGAAGAAGCCTGTTGTTGTCACTGTTATTAACTGCCATTGGGTTGGCCCCAGACCAAGCATCTAGGTTTTTTCAAGGTCATGGTCTTTGTCAAAGACAATGAAGTCTTTCTGAAAATAGAAAGGGGTGTAATAAAGAGCAATAGGAAAGCTCAGTGGAATGAAGCACTGAATGGTCGTGCACCACTCCACAACACAGATGGTAAGCAAGAGCTTGTGCTCTCCAGCATTCTCTGTGGCTCATTTTCAGAGGTTGATCACCAGGCTTTTCCTCCTTGTCCAGCCTAGTCTGGATACTCTGCTGATAGCTAGTAAGTGTCACAACAATACACAATCCACTCCTGACACATGGTTGAAAACCAAGAATCAAGCCCCAGTCTCTCGCATAGAAGGAGAGAGCTCAACCGTTGAAACACCCAAGACTTGTTGGCAACCATTGTAGAAAATATCATGTCTCATGACCAAGAACACTGGAACCTGAGCTATCTCAGTAGAATTGTTTCTGTTCAACCTGAGGAGTTGAGAGCTAGATCCCAGGTCCTCGTGCTGATGCTCTGGAAATGCAGCTAGCCAGGAGATGCTTGTTTGCAGCTCTCTATGCCACGGACTACCATATGTTATTGCTGTTGGGTGCCAGGGAGTCAACGGTAACTCATAGTGACCCTACCGGCAACAGAACCAAACACTGCCAGTTCATGGAGGGTCCTACTCTTTGGGGTTGACCTTCTACTTGACCAAGCATAACTTGACCAAGCTGCTCTGAGGACTGATCTCTCCTGACGACGTGTCCAAAATATATGATGAGATGCACTCAGTCTCACCAGCCTCTATTCTAAGGAGTATGCTGGCCGTACTTTTTCAAGCACTGATTTGTGTGTTCTTCCAGGTGTCTGTGGTATTTCCAATACTCTTTTTTTTGGGGGGGTAGAGGGAAGGAAGGCAGGAATTCCATTGTGATTTAGTTCTTTCTTTTTATGAAATCATTTTATTGGGGGCTCTTGTGGCGCTTATAACATGACATGCATCAGTTGTATCAAGCATATTTGTATATCTGTTACCATCATTTCTAAAATAATGGTACTTCTGCTTGTGCCCTTGACATAACCTCCCCCCATTCTCTTTTCAACACCATAATTCCAATGCACCACTTCTTCTCTGGTCCTCCTTATTCTTGTAATATGCCTATGAGGCAATTGAAAATACCATGGCTTAACAAACTCAGGGAGAGGGAACAACAAGAGATCTAAGACTGATGGCAAAGACAGTGTATAATGCTTGGTGGAGCTTGATCAAGTGCAATGTATCCTAGAGGAATTAATGAGAGTTGAATGGAGGGTGAGCATGGTAGTGGGATAGGAGGAAGGTGTCAAAAGCTATTTATAGTGTTATACCTATGGGTATATATGTATGTAAATATATTCATTTATAATGAAAGGAACAGAGGTCAATGTACATTTATTTATGCCAAGTATTAAGATAGAAGACAGACGTTGGACCTCTACCCAAGTCTTCCCTTAACACAAGAATGCTTTATTCTTCTTCTTTTTTTTTTAGTTTTTTGGGCATCACGGCTCTCCGGTGGTGGGAGTAGGAGGCACAGCCCCACTGCTGGAATTGAACCTCCGTCCCAGTGGGCCGCAGTCCCGCGCACAACCACTACACCACCGGGGCTCAGCCCGAATGCTTTATTCTAAGAACCTGGCACTCTTTGATACTCACCTTCTCGATACAGTCACTGAAGACAAAATGGGTGCATAAGCAAATGTGATTTTAAAAAGCTAATAGTACCCGGCTATCAAAATATATAGCATCTAGGGTGTTAAACAAACAGCCATCTAGAAGGGAATCAAATAAGTTCACATAAAAGAAGCACACCAGCCTGTGTGATCATGAGGTGTAGATGGGATCGGGTGTCAGATATCAAAAGATTCCAAACAAAAAGTTATATCAGTATGAAAGAGGAGGGTTTGGAGACCCAAAGCCCATTCTGTAGACAATTGGAAGTTCCCCCACAGAAGGGTCATATGGAAGGGACTATTCAACCAGGATGCAGCGTAGCACTGACAAAATACACATCATTCCTCTAGTTCCTGAATACTTCCTTTCCCCTCACAATCATGCCTGAGTTTTACCTTAGAAATCTGGTTAGACTAGAGTACACGTATTGGTACAGAGCTCTCGTCACATGGAATTCAGGACAGATAAACTCCTCAGGAACAGTAGTGGGAGGATAAATTTCATGAGAGGAGGGGGATGTTGGGAAGCGGAATGAGGAGAAAGGGAAGACCCATCACAAGGCTGGATATATGCCCACCCCTAGGGGGACTAATAGCAAAAAGATGGGTAAAGGGAGACAATGGACAGTGTAAGACATGAAATAGCAATAATAATGTATAGTTGATCAAGGATTCATGAGAGTGGAAGGGTTGGGGAGAGAGTGGGGAGAGGAGCTGACATCAAAGGCTCAAGTAGAAAGAGATTGTTTTGGAAATGTTGATGGCAACCTATGTACAAGTGTGCTTAATGATGGATTGTTACAAGATTTGTAAGAGGCCCACCAATAAAATGGTTCATCAAGAAACAAAGAAGGAGAAAATACCATGGCTTGGATCAGGCATTCTTCAGTTTTTAAATTAACATCTTTGCTCCTTAATGCTTTATCAAGAGGTCTTGTGTGACAGCTTTACTCAGTCCAATATGTCATTTGACTTCTAGACTGCTGTTTCCATAAGCATTGATTGTTGATACAAGTAAAATGAAAGTCTTGGTAGCTTCAATCTATTCTCCAGTTACCATGACGCTATGTATTGGTCCCATCGTGAGAATTTTTTATTTCTTTAAATTGAGTTGCTATCCTTTGATTTTTTTTTCATCAGTAAGTGCTCCTCTTGGCTTTCAGAAGCAAAGTCACTGCATCTGCATGTTGTAGGTCGTCCATGAGTCTTCCTCCAATCCGGATGCCACATTCTTCTTCCTGCAGTTCAGCTCTTCGGATTACTCGCTCAACATACAGATTGAATATTATGGTGAAAAGGTACAACCTTGATTTTAAACCATGCAGTATTCCCTTATTCTGTTTGAATGGCTGACTCCTGCTCTACAAGTTCTGCCTGAGCCCAATTATGTATTCTGGAATTCCCATTCTTTGCATTATTATCCATTGTTTGTTATGGTCCACACAGCCGAATACCTTTGCACTGTCAGTAAAATCAAGTAAACATATTTCTAGAATTCTCTGCTTTGAGCTAAGTTCCATCTGACATCAGCAATGACATCCCCTGTGGCAGTTACATAATCTTCTGTCAACTTGCAAAGGGGTGGAGTCTAGTCTGTCAATCAGAACAAAGCTTGATGACCTCATTTGGAGGTGCACAGGTTAGAAATAGCTCACTGGAGACCAGATATACTCTCTCTGCCTTTTATTCCTTTTCCCCCCCCTTTTCCCCCTCTGACTGACCTCTGGATTCCTTTTGACAGGTCACATGGAGCTACATTGATGGAGCCAGCGTCCTGAAACTGGAGGAAGCACATGAAGATCCACATCAGTGCTAAGATGCTTCCACCACCACTGGATTCACAAGGCTTTCCACCCGGTGGCCTGTGACATGTCTTCCTGCATTCAGTGTCATTGCTTGTGCTGAATGAGACTGAAGAAGAATTTATAGACTGCTAATGGACATGTGGGCTAATATTAAATTTGTGGACTTAACCTGGATTGGGCCAGGTTGCTTTCTTCATATACAATTGCTCTTTGATGTAACATTCTCTCTTACACACATATGAGTGTCTACAATTTGTTTCTCTAATCAACTCAGACCAACACAGCCTCATTCCATAACCTTTTCTGAATCCAGCTTCAATTCCTGGCAGCTGCTTGTCTGTGTACTGCTACAATCATTTAAAAAATATCTTCAGCACAATTTTACTTCTATGTGATATTAAATGCTATTGTACAATAACTTCTACAATCTGTTGGGCCACCTATCTTTGGAATGCACATAACTTCATCTCTTCCAGTCAGCTGAGCAGGCAATTGTCTTTCAAAGACTAGTGAGTGTTTCTAGTGCTTCATTAGCGTGTTGAAATATTCTGGTTGGTATTCTGTCAATTCCTAGAGCCTTATTTTGCTAATTTCTTCAGTGACGCATGAACATCCTCCTTCAATAGCATTGATTCTTGATTATATGTTCTAGGTATTTGCACATTGCATTGGAGTATTTGACACTGTATTCTCAAACTGCCTTCTGCAGTTTTCTAGACAGCTCTCTTACTTCGTCAGCGCTTCCACGTACTAAAGCTACATTCAAGCGAAATCTTCAGATTCTCTTCTGATAGACATGCTCTTTTTTTCCTGCCTTTTTAAATGGCCTTTTACTTCTTCTTAGATATTGTTCTTTATGTTGTGCCACAGCTCCTCTGATTTCCAGTCACTAATACCCACTGTGTCAGATCTGTTCTTGAGATTGCCCCCAACTGTAGATCTGATAGACTCAAGACTGTACGCTGCTTCTCGTGGACTTGTTAGAATTTTCTTCCACTTCAATCTTAACTTACATAGGAGACATTGTTAGTCTGTTCCACAGTCATCCCCTGGCCTCATTTTCCCTACTGATGTTTAGAGACTGAAGAAGAATTTATAGACTGCTAATGGGCATATGGGCTAATATAGAATTTTTATTTTCTCCATCATCTTTTCCTACATATGCAGTCAATTTGATTCCAGTGTATTGCATTGGGTGAGGCCTGTGCACAATCATGGTCTGTGTGCCGGAAAGAGATATTTGCAATCATGTCATTCATTGGCCAGGCAAAATTCCATGGTTTCTAGCTTCTTTGTAAGCTTGAAGCCCAAACTTCTCATAACTGACCCTTCCTCACTTCCAACTTTTAAATTCCAACCACCAGGACTTATCATTGCACCTTGATTTTATTTTTAATTAATTTCAGAAGCAGTTGGTTGAATTCTTCAATTTTTTTCATCATTCACGTTAGTGGTTATTGCATATCTTTGAATAATATTTGCGTTAACTATCCTTCCACCTAGATGCATAGATATTATCTTGTCGCATAGAGCATCGTACTTCATGATAGATCTTGCAATGTTCTTTTGGAAGATGAAAGTGACATCACTACTCTTCACTCTGTCATTTCTGGCATAGTAATGTCCTTTTCAAAGTGGCCAATTTCAACCTATTTCAGCTCACGAATTACTAGGATATCAGTCTTTACGTGTTCCATTTCATTTTTGACAGCTTCCAATGTTCCTAGATTCATCCTCTGTATCTTCCACATCCAAATTATTGATGTATGTTTACAGCTACTTCTGCTCATTCTGAGTGCTGCCCCATCTGTGGATGAGGGTGCTAACAGTGTTGCACGCACATCATCAAGGTTGACCCTCGTTTGAAGAGGAAGCTCTACCCAGGCATACTTTGAGGACCTTCCACCTGGGAGGCTCATCTTCAGGCACTACACCTGACAAAATTCTGCTGTTGGTCATGTTGTTATCTTTATTGTTATTAGGTGCCATTGAGTTGGTTGTGACTCACAGTGACCCTGTGCACAATAGAATGAAACACCATACGATCCCGCATGCCCCACAGCTGCTGCCATGTTTGTTCCCGTTGTGGAAGCCACTGCTAATCCTTGATGAATCCTTCAGTGTAAAAATCGATTAAGAAATCACTTGGGGGGGGGGAGAACTTGCAATCGTTATCTGTATATACACACAGAATTTATATTTACATTCAAATCTCCAAGCTGCTCCATCACAAAACACTCCTAAAAAATAAGACCTCTTTGGCTCTGCTGGTTGCCAAGGTGATTCCTGCTGAAATAAACACAACTTTTCTGGGTAGACCTGGCCTCAGACAAAGAGAGCTTCCTTTCGGACAACTCGGGGCCTCCCTGAGGTTCTCTTCCCTCCCCAGCACCCAGGAGAAATGCACACTGGCAGCTGCAGCACTGGCTCATGGGCTCAGGGCCTGTATGTGGGAATCCTCAGGTCACACATGGAGCCCCAAAAGGAGCAGGGAGGGGGAAAAAAAGACTCAATGCTCAGCTGAATTCCAGAAGCCAACTCATTCCAATACTAACAAATGAGTGGGAGAACAGGAAAGCAAGTGTCATGATCCCACCCTTCCCCATTTCCCCTGACGCCCTCCTCTTCAATGCAGCCTGGCCGTAGTCCCTCCGTTCCTGGATCTGAGCACGTCTGATCCAAAGGTGACGATCTCTCACTTCTAGCATCTCTCACTTCCCAGATTTCTGAAGTTAGAGTCTTTTGTCAACCAAGAGCTTTATTACAAGTGAAAGAAAGAAAGCTGATTGTGAGGCAGGACTTCGGGGAAAGGACCCTGCTCCTTCCCAGAGAAACCAGCAGTTTCTTCCACAAGCACAGTCTGTGGGGCCAGGGCTTTCCTTCGAGACCTGAGATCAGTTCTCTCACACACTGTCTGAGAGCACGGTTTAGGTATGTTTAAATTCCAACATCTACAGTTCTATTTATTTATTTATTATTGTTTCAAAAACATATTTTCTCTGTCTCACACCCTAATTGGAGATAGAATGAAGATAGACACTTGTAAGACCAGGCTAGAACTTTGAATGTAGTGTGTGTTTTTCCCAAGTTACCCTAGAGGCAAGAACTGAGTTGTTTTGCTGATCTGTCCAGGAGAGCTCTCATGGTCAATATGGGGGCTTCACTCGAAGTTAAGTGCCCCTGGGGTGTTAAGGAGAGTGTTACATCTGAGAGTTAGGAGCCATCCCCGTGTCCTTCCTCAATCTCCAAAGTTTTCTTCATCTCTTCGACACAGAGATTTTGTTTCAGTCATTTCCTTCTCTCTGAAATGTTAGTGTTACTTGATATACAGAGTCAGGCTGTGGGTGGGGAGGGGTGTAGGGGAAGAAAAGAAGGCTTAGATTCTACCCAAATTTGTATAACGAGATGCTAAGAACTTCATGCAATTTACTCCATACAGAGAGTAGTCCTCTTTCACAGAGTAAACGTTCTCATTAGCACCAGGAAAGTACACAGACATCCCAGAAGGTGTGGGTATCAGGCGTGCATGGCTCTGGGTTCAAACAAATGGAATTTCTGGACCCCTCTGTTTCCTTGCCTGAGTTTTGTGAGCTCACACTTCTTCTTCACGGAGCACCTTTCCCTTCTGTCACATGTTCTCGGTTCCACTAACAAAGTGACGCTGACATCACTTTGACCCCTCATTCTGCTGCGGGGATTCTGCCCAGTAGTACAGCAAGTGGCTCCTGGAGTCAGCATTCATATTTATTTCCTTGGGGTGGGGAAGGTCTCTCTTACTCAGGCTTGTCAGTTATGCAAGTCTGCTTTTTCAAGCATGAAGTTGAGAACTCAATTTGTGCCCCTCACGTGCTCTGTCAATTTCTTCATGACACTTCTCTTTACCGAATACCCCTCCGTGTTGCACACAGAAATACCCCCTTACTACCAACCTTTACTCACTGTCCTAGGGCAAAGTGCCATGGTCTGGCAGGGGTCCTCAAACTATGGCCCTTGGGCCACATGTGGCCCACCAAGGACATTTATCCAGCCCACGGGGTGTTTTTGCCACCGCTGCTGTCCTGCTTAGCAGTGGACTCCTCTCTGCCCGCAGTGAATTTTTTCTTAGTTTGCTTTTTTAAAACTATATCCCAGCCCCCCAGTGGTCTGAATTGGCCCCCTGTTTAAAAATTGTGAGGATCCCAGTCTGGACTCTCCTGCTTCATTCCATCTTCCCAAAAATGTACTTGAAACTCCTACCTGTTTCTCCAGGGGTATGGGGGGTCTTTGTCTATTAGCTAATCAAACAGATAATATTTAGGGGGGCATCACTGCCGTCTGGTGGGAGTGGGAGGCCCAGCCTTGCTTTTGGAGAGCTGCTGCTGGATTTAAAGCGCCAAGCCAGTGGTCCACAGTCCTGCACTCAACCACTACGCCACCGGCGCTCAGCCCCCAGATAATAGTTTTTAAAGCCATCTGATATTCTAGAGCTGTTCCATCCAATAGAAGTAAAATTCAGGTGTCATACTTATGTATTTTTTAATTTACATAAAACATTGTCATTTCAGCATACACTATAAGAAATTTTAATGAGCTATCTCACCTTTTATTTGAATGAACTTTTCAGATTCTAGTATGTATTTCACACTTAGAATGTACCTCCATTCAGATGGCATACATTTCCAGTACACTGTAATCATGTGTTGTCAGTGGTTGTCAAATTGTACAGGAAATGTCTAGAGTTTCAAGAGAAGATACATATCCTTCTCTGAAATTCTGGCTGTGGGTATTCACACTATGCATAGATGCACCACGTACAAAAGCTTCTGCTAAGTTTTTAAGGTCCTCCATAATCTGCCCAGGAACCCTGGTGACATAAAAGTGAGAGCGCCCATCACTATTTTGAAAGGCCAATAGTTTGAAGTCACCATTATTCACTCCATTGGGACTCCTGATGGTGTAGGGGTTATGAATTATGCTGCTAAACAAAAAGTCAGCAGTTGGAAACCACCAGCTTCTTCAAGGGAGAAAGATGAGGCTGTGTATTCCCATAAAGAATTATAGTCTCTCTCGCTTTCTCTCCTTCTCTCCCTTCTTCCTTTCCTCTCTCACGCGGTCTCTCCCTCCCTCCCTCAAGCTCTGTCAGAATTTGAGTTGTGAACCATATTTCTCCATAACCCTCGTGATTTACTCTAGTCCAGAGCACAGATCTACACAAAGAAGGCTTTTGAATGGCTTCATACTCATATAAGGGGGGCTTCCACACATGTGTGGGAAAATGGATAAAAAATAAAAATATAAATTTTATTTCTCAGACATTTTTGTAAGCCATGATACTAGCAATTTAGTCCATCCCTAAAGAATGGGGGGTGGGGATGGTCCTGGAAAGTTAATCATGTCAAAGCAGCGTTTTTGTTTTCTTTTGTTTTGTTTATATTGTTCTATTAAGAAAAATGACTGTCCTCTAAAAATATTTTTTTAGAGGAAACAAAGCAAAAATCACAAGGAGCCAAATCAGGACTCTCACGTGGATTCCTTCTGATTTTCCATTAAAACTCTAGCGAGGCTGCTCTTGCTGGCTGAGAAGAGTGAAGAGCAGCATGTCTTGTGATGGAGAAGGACTCTGGTGTGCAGCTTCCCCCCGGTGTCTCTCTGTGGAAATGACCGTGAACTTTCTCAAAACCCTCCTCGGATGAGCAGATGTCACTGTTCTTTGACCTTTCAGGAAGTCAAGCAGAATGCTTGAGCAGCACCCCGCTCCCTCCCCCAAAACTCTTGCCATACACTTTGTTCTTTTACCTTTGACTGGACCACTTCTCCATCGTGGAAGCTATGGCTTTGAGCAAGCTCTGTGTGCTGGTAAAATGATGTTTCATCTCATGTTACAATTCTCTGAGAGGAACAAATGCTCAGGCTCTGACTCCCACTTGTCTAAAATTTCCATGGAAAGTTCTGCTCCTGTCTGCAGCTGATCTGGGGGAGGGGCGGTTTGGGCACCCATACAGCAGAAAGCCTGCTTAACTTTTTTTCAGTCAGAATTGTGTAAGCATGAACCAATTGAGATGTCTCTGGTGTTGACTATTGTTTCTGCTCTTAATCATTGGTTCTCTTCAATTAGGGGACAAACGAGATGAATGATTTCCTCGCCAATTCACATGAATGGTCTGTTTCTGCAGCTCCGATGTCAACAACCCCTTGGTCCCTTCTTAAAACAAGCTATCCATTTGTAAACTGATGATTGATTTGGGGTACTGTCCCCATAAACTTTTTTGTAAAACAGTAAGATCGCACCATTCTTCCACCCATCACCGTAAATCGCCTACCTGTTCTGCCAGGAGCTCATTTCAAATGGAGAACTCTTTCTGCTCAGTGTCTCAAACTAGATCCTGTTCAGACATAAGATAACAAATCGATACAAAATAGAACTTATTTAAGTTTTAAGCATGCATTTTGAGGTGTTTTTTTTCCCCTTGGCAAGGATGTATGCTCATATTTAAGCCTTATTAACCCGTGTGCAAAGCTGCGGTATGCATGTCCATGTTCAAAGGATGACTGTGGATGATAAATATTTTTAAGAGTTTATTTCGCTGTTAATTTAAAAAATCTGTGCGTAGTGTTTTATAATATGCATTGCCTACAAACTTAGTGAAGACCTGTCAGACATTACCGTGTCGCTCCCACGCCACTGGACCTCTCGCCTGTCCTGATGATCTTCCTGGGAAGGAAAAGCTCTGTTTTCTAAATCCCGCGTTCCCCAGGTAGCTCGGCCTTGGATCCTCCAAATCAGAGCCGGGGCTCTGTTTGGCTTTGCCCTGTAAGGAATGTTCCCGAGGAGACTCTGCCACCCCACCTGCCATCGCTGAGAACAAGCATGAAGAAGCTGCTCCCCAGATCTTGCTAGGGAAAGGGCAGCTCCCTTCTCTGCCTCCCCAGAGAGGCTGCTCAGGACACGGCATCTTTGTCAGGGACCTTCCCGTCTGCTTTTCTTGCCAGATGACATCTTCTGCCTCGCCACACTCAAGAAAAGAACCCAACAGTTGCTAAATATGTATGCATGAACACAGGTAAGAGTTCTATTGAAAGGTAAGCTCTCCAAGGCTATTGCTCCCACAATCCAGTGACCAGAGTTCAGAGCTCGGAACCACACAACCCCTGCTCTTCCCAGAATGCACTGCAATCATTAAAAGCAGCCTTATTAAAAACAGCAGCTACTGGGCGTGCTGAGAAACAACTCTTCTCAAGTAAATAACTTGGAATGTTTTTATTTTAGAATATCAAAGGGAGTCTGGACCACATTACGGTTAATTGACTACATATTTCCATGAACAGAAATGAAGATATATTTTAGTTAGAAGGATACAGACCACATGCCTTTAATGCTGGTTACCAGTTTAAGAAAGGGGGGAGCTGGAGCTGGCGGGGGCAGGGGCGAAAGCAGAAAATGAATTGTGTTCTGCATTTCGGGCCAACTTAAACCTTAGCTCTCATTCTAGAACCAGGAGAGAAATGAGGAAGACACCACATACATTCTGGAATAATTATAGTGATCACAATCACGCTGCATGGCCCTCCTTGATAAAGACATGCTATGCTCTTAGGAATAATGTATTTTCTCATTCTCTCTCTCTTTCTCCCTCCCTCTCTCTCAGCTTGGTTGGAAGCAATGTTTTCTGAAATCTGAGCATACTTGAACAAAGAGCCATTCCTGAAGTTAAGAAACATAGCAAAGTTGATCTGACTCTTCTAATAATTTGCATAATTGGTTGGGGGCTACATAGTAATTAAGCTTAATAAGTATATTTATCCTTACCGCCTAACCCTGGGTTAGAGTCTGAGAAGAAGGCTGGAGAAAGTGTAGTGTAGAACCTTCTCTCTGCCCTCCTTATCTGAGAGAGAAGCCCCCACTGAAAGGCTTCTAGCTCCGTCTCCTGGGCTCTGCGTCCTCCCTGTTTACTCTGCTGGTGAGTAAATGACTCTGCTGGGCACTTCGAAAACCTCTAGGCTGTGGGTGGCCTTGATGAAATGCTCCAGGAAGAAGAGAAGAGAAAAAATGTATTTAATTAGAACCCTTCAAGACTGAGACTTTCTGGGTGGTGGAAAGTTCCCAGCTAAGTGAACATTTCCTACTTTAAAATCCAAACTTTCTCATTTTAATTATTTCCAATCCAATGTATCATATTCTTCCTTGGATTCTTTTTTGGGGGGGAGGAGCATCACTACCCTCTGGTGGTCATGGGAGCTACCCAGCCTTGCTCTTGGAGAGCTGCCTGCTGGATTTGAACCGCCAAGTCCGCGGGCTGCAGTCCCGCACTCAACCACCAGTCCCACACTCAACCGCTTACGCCACCGGGGTTCAAACCCTTCCTCGGGTTCTTAAACGATATACATAATACAGGATTTTCTCAACAGTTGTAAAAATGTGTCATCTCTACTCCATTGACTTCTCAAAGCAAGGTGAGTCAGAGATTGCTGATATATGTACAGTTATTTATTCTTATAGAAATGATCCATATACACGTGTGTCCTTGCCATTTTTAAAAATGCATCTGTTGCTGTGGTAAGTATGTAGTAGCAAAACACCTGCCATTTTAACAATGTTCCCGTGTGCAATTCAGGGACGATAAATACGTTTGTCACGTTGAACCAGTCCCTGCCTCTAGAGGTCTTTTCTCTCTCCTTTTAAATCTGTTTCATTCATGAAAATTAGGATAACTGGAATGTCTCTTCGGAACGTAATAGAGTAAAAGTACAGGTTGCTTCAAGACAAGGCCTTGAGAAGAGCTTGAAGGGAAGACTGTAAACAGGACCCTTCTGTGCCCTCGTGCAGAGCCTCATTCGTATCCATTCTCTGTGAAGGGAAAGTGTCAGAAAGGGGGGAGGTCATGGTAGGTGCTCCAAGGGATCTGATTGGACAACTCCGAAGCAAACTAGTCGTTCTCTAGTGCTTTTATAACGGAAATGACAGCGGATGGCTTTAGCCATCAGGCATTCCTTCTCTCGCAGTTGGGGAAGGCTAGAAGTCCAAACTCAGGGTGTCGGCTTGAAGGCCATTTTTTCCTTTCTCTCTCATTCCGTAGGAAGGTCCTCGTCTCTTCGAGCTCCTGTTCCTAGGTAATCTTCCTGCCTTGACATCTCTGTTCCCCCATTTCTGCCTAATTTGCTTTTTCATCTCTTCGAGGCGATCAACAACAGGAGACCTGATGGCATCATGGGCTGCTTCTTGGGCTGCTAAACCCAAGGCCAGCAGTTGAAAACCACCTCTGAGGGAGAACCAGGGGCAACTTACTCCTGTAAAGAGTTATAGGCGTAGAAACCCACAGGGGCAGGGGACAGGTCTACCCTGTCTTTTAAGGTCACAATGAGTCAGAATTGCCTCACTCACAGTGAGTTTAATTTGGTCCTGGAGATCCACTAAGGAGTCCCAGTGGCACAGTGGGCTACACATTGGACTACTAACTGCAAGGTCCACAGTTCGAAACCACCAGCCATTCAACAAGAGGAGAAAGACGCAACTTTCCACTCCCATAAAGAGTTACAATCCCAGAAACCTACAAAGACACTTTTACCCTATCCAATGGGATTGTAACTACAGGCCTAGAGGTTAGGATTTATAACAAATATTTGGGGGTGGGGGTGGGGGCACAATTCAATTCAATACAAAAAATCTAATTATTTAAACCTAATTATTGACAAAATAATGCACGCCAGTTTTAAAACATTATGTCAGGCTGAGCCCCGGTGGTGTAGTGGTTGTGCGTGGGACTGCGGCCCACTGGGATGGAGGTTCGATTCCAGCTCCGCGGAGCAAAGGCTAGGCCTCCTACTCCCACCACCTGAGGGCAGTGATGCCCCCTCCCAAAAAAAAACATTAAGTCATATAGTTCTATGCAATATGGAAAAAGAAAGCACCTTACCCACTTCCTAAATAACAACTTAAAAAGAGTAAAGCAATGTTTATTTCTAGCTACATACCAGCATGTAATTATTGTAGATACTGGTGTTTAAGCTGAGTTTTTCAACACATTTTTAATGCAGTTTTTGTGGTAAAATTAGGTGCCTCAGCTGATATTTGGGGAGCTTAATTTTTAAAAGAACATAAATTTGGGGTCATATACTATCTGAGTCATTCAACTTACCTTGATTATCTTGTGAGTTAGTACATTTTGAATTGTTTTATTTATTTGAGACAAAATTTGTTTCATTGGAAAAGTACCATAATTTATTCAAATAATTCTCTACTGATGGATATTATTTGTATAATAATTACAATTTTCAACATTATGATATGTTGTACATAGTTGTGTGTATCTGTGTAAAATAAATTCTTAAATGTGAAATTGGTCCTCCAAAGGATAAAGGTTTCACATATGCCAAATTTTCTTCTAAAAATATGGTAATTTATATTCTCGCCAACTGTAAATGAGGGTGCCAATGCCGTCTGCTCATTCACACTGGGTATTATCAGCTTTTATTCATTTGACAGGTAAAAATTTATAATGCATTGGCATTTTGATTTTAATTTCTTAGTAACTAGTGAAATAGAACAACATTTTCAATTTTTTATTGACTACTTGCATTTCTTTTGTGATTACCTTCATTATCCTTAAATGGCCCTTTTTTCTATTGTTTATCATTTTATCTTGTTGATTTATAAGTGTTTTCTCTTTATTACAGGAATTCACATATTCTGCTTACTGTAGGTACTATAATTTCCCTCTACTTTTTTTCTTTACTCTGTTTTTGTCATAATGAATTTTATTGTTTTATGTAGTTAATGATTCTTTTTTAAAACCTAGGAGTCACCAGAAGAACATGTTCCTAGATTACTTCCAGCACACCTATGTCTTCATTTATACATTAAAAGTTTTTAATCCCTTTGACATGTATTTCAATGTAACAAAGTAAGAGAGGGCCTGGATTATCATTTTACTAAATGCCTATCATTTATGACAAAGTCTTCTCTTGATTTATAATACATTTTGTATTGCTTTTGTCATCAGAAAAATCAGGTCATTTTTTTGTGATGGATTGGAGCATGTCCCATCACAAATTGGCAATGCCAGTAGTATACACCACCATGTGTGTGGTTTATCATCTGTTTGGAGATCATACTTTTAAACAACTTTAACCTCTATTATTGTCTGCAATTTCTTGTTGGGTTGGAATCACATTGTTATTGTTGCTATAACTTTTTAACATCCTATTGTATAGCGGCTCCCTGGGTTAGTCCTTTGGCTGAAAACTGTAAGGGCAAGAATTCCAGCCCACCAGCTGATAGGCTACCCAAAGAGGAAGCTCAACTCTGTCCCAGATGGGCTCTCTGAGTCAGGACTGACCAATGGCATGGGTTGGTAGAGGTTATTTACCTGGGGAGGGACCCTGGTAGCACTGTGGGTTAGGTATTAGGCTGCTAACCCCAACTCACTAGTCACTTCCTGAAAGAAAGATGAAGCTATCTGTTCTCAAAAAAGATTTACAGCCTCAGAAACCCTCTGCAAAGTTGCCATGAGTAGAAATGGCATTGGTCTTTTGTTTCCATTATACAGTAAGGAGCCTGTGATGGTTAGGGATTATGTTAACTTGACCCTCCTGGGGCAATGTAGGGCTGGAGCCCGACCTACCCATCTGTGTGCAGCTTGATCACTCTTCCTTTGGACTGTGACCTTTTGTTTAAGAAAGAGACTGAACATAGTCAAGCCTTTCACCTTCTTCTGGATCTAGATCTTGCAACTGGTTCCTCTAGCTCAGTGGTTCTCAACCTGTGGGTCACAACCCCTTTAGGAGTTGAATAACCCTTTCCCAGGGGTCACCTAAGATCATCAGAAAATGCATATACTAATGGTCTTAGGAACTGAGAGAAAGCTCCTCTATCCATCTCCAGGTAGGTCCACTCACGTGCAGATGTTCCCACCTACGAGTACCCTGCATGAATACATCGTCACACCAACCCCATCAGATACACCCTGTACAAATATGTGACAGGGTTGGCGCCATAATGAACTTATGTGAACCAGTCACATGAGTAGAGAGCAGCTGCTGTGTAGAAAGCAGCATCTATGTTGAAAGCAGCAGTATTGGAGGTAAAATGACACTTCATGAATTATAATTACGGAGTAAATGTAAAATCATGTACTGTAAAATCATCGATTACTGCAAAAAAATCTGTACCATGGGAACTTAATCTGGATGACTGATCGTTCTTTTTATATTCAGCTGTGGTTGATGTGAATGCTGCCCCTTTGTGATAGTAAAAGGTATGTAAAAGAAACAACACAAAGGTAAATCATAGGAAACTTTAACGAACCATATTGACTGAACTGTGCCATGTATCATCTTTTGTAGTAATTAAATATATTGTTATATATTATTTTCATTACCTAGCCATCCCATGACCGTGGGTCATGTAGAAAAGAAGGTTAAGAAAATAAAATAGAGGAAAGATTTTTTACTCTATGCTTTTACCCCAATAATTACAGCAGGAATTGAGAAGCCACAATGTGTCATTTGTTGTGAAGTCCTATCAGCTGAGTCTATGAAGCCAAACAAACTAAAACACCATTTTGATAGCAAGCATCTTTGTTAGCAAGGATACCAACTATTTTAGAAGCAAAGCTGATGGACTCAAGAAAGCCAGATTTGATACTGGAGGCAAGTATCACATACAAAGCATAGCAGTCATTGAAGTTTCCTATTTGGTGGCACTCAGAATCACCAGAGCTATGAAACCTCACACCATTGCTGAGGATTTACTGTTGCCAGTGGCCAAAGACATTGTTCAAGTTATGATCAGACATGAATTTCTTACAAAATTGAGTGCAATTTCCTTATCTAATGACACTGTCCACAGTAGAATGCATGGCATGCCAGCTGATGTTCTTGATCAAGTAATCCAGGAAATTACATCCGATCCACTTCCAATATTAGCATCCAGTGAGATGAATCTACAGACATTGCAAACTGTCCATAGTTGCTGTTTACATGTGGCATATTAATGATGTCAACTTTAAAGATGAGTTTCTTTTTTTGCAAACCTCTTCAAACAACTACTGCACATGATGTATTTGACACAGTTGGTTCATTTCTGAAAGAGCTTGACATCTCTTGGGAAAAGGTTTGTGGTGTTTACACAGATGGTGCTCCAGCTATGCTAGGTTGTTGATGTGGATTTCAACATTTGGTACTGAACGAGTCACCGAAAGTGACCAGAACTCATTGTATGATTCATCGGCAAATATTAGCAATAAAGTTGCTGCCACAAGAGTTACAAGGAGTAATGAAAAGCATCATGCGTTCTGTCAATTTTGTAAAGGCGAGCACTTTAAACAGTCGATTGCTTTCACACGGAGTTGATGCGCTGAAGGAACAATGCTCTGCTATTTCACACTGAATCGAGAGGACTGTGGAGAGAAAAAGTTTTCAAATGTGTTTTGAGCTTCAAAATGAATTTTAAAAAATTTTAATCAGAAAGTAAGACTGCAGTTCGAAGTACTTTTCAGTGATAAAATTGAACTGCAGAAAAGAGTTTACTTGGTTGGCATCTTTGCCATCTTGGATGAGTTAAATTTATCCTTGCAAGGATCAAGTACAGCATGCCTCGATTTGTCTGCGAAGAGCTGATCATTCCAAATAAAACTTCAGCTTTGGCAAAAAAAAATTGGAAGAAAATAAAACGTACATGTTGCCTACCTTATTCTGCTTTCTTTGAGGAACACGACATGGAACCAGACAAAAGGATGACGCTGATGATTTCTGTGAAAGAGCACTTGCATGTGTTTACAGATGGGCTTCCATCGTACTTTCCAGATCTACCTGACGCTCCATTTGCACTTGCCAGCGTCCACTCACGAAGTTGAAGATGTTCCTGAGACGGCACAGGAGAGTTCATTGAACTTCTTTTTTTTTCCCCTTTGAACTTCTTAACAACGACGCAGCGAGCACTGCTCTCTCCTCGATGCCAGTTACAAAATTCTGGATTGAGTGTTTGCAGTCCTATCCTGTCTGTCTGGGACTTGCACCTGTTTTCATTTCCACCAACATATCTTTGTGCAACAAGGCTTTCCAGCTCGTTGGTTCTCACGTCTAAATACAGAAGTAGACTAGTTGTGGAAGGTGAGCTACATTGCACTCTTCAAGGACTGCCCTGAGAATTTCTGATCTGCTGAGAAAGAAACTATTCCCACCGTCATGCTGATGCTGGCTTTTAATGCTCACTGTTGCAATATGTAGCAATGCCGTTTATTGTTGTTATATCAAGATTATTACCCATGCTACACCATGCTTCAAGACAAAATGTCATTTCTTTATAATTAGAAATATTTGACAATATATGATTATGTACCATTTTGTGATTTATCACTATGCCTTAATTATGTTCCATTTGTAACAATGAAAATACGTCCTGTGTATCAGATATTTACATGACATTCATCACAGTAGCAAAGTGACAGTGATGAAGTAGCAATGAAAATAATGTTATGGTTGGGGGGTCACCAGCACACGAGGAGCTGTGTGAAAGGGTCTCTGCATTGGGAAGGCAGAGAAGCCCAGCTCTAGCTCCTGTTGCACTGCCTGCCCATTCCAGGAGCTGTTAGAGGACGACAGACGGTGGATTCTCTCAGCTAACTTTGGATGAACTTACCTCTGCATCTGACAGCCTGGGCCCCATTCTGCTTCCTGTTCATCCACTTCCCAGTGATAGGAGAAGCCTGGCATGATCTGAACTGGACTTAGCTCCTTCTACAAGCGTGTAGGCCATTTATCAATCTAAATCTCTTTCTATGTAGAAACCAGTCCAAAACTCACAGCTTTTGCTTCTCTAGAGAAGCCCGCCTCAACCACAGCCCCTGGGTGGGACAAACACTTAAGGCGTTCAACAGCTCACTAAAAGGTCAGAAGTTCAAGTTCACCTAAGAGTCTTTGAAGAAATGCCAGGAAAATCACCCGGTGAAAACCAAAATCACCTGGTGAAAACCACGTGGAGCACCGTTCTACTGTGACACAGGGTCGCCGTGAGTGAGTCAGAATTAACTCCAGAGCAACTGCGGTGACATCTGGTGGCACTTGTCCACCTCCATTCCTTTTGATGGTTTTGCTGCCGAGCCGGGCGTGGTGGCGCGCCTGAAGTCCCAGCTATAAGGGAAGCTAAGACTGGAGGATCATGGAGTCCAGGAGTTTTGCGCTGTAGTGCGCTCTGCCGTGCGGGTGTCCGTACTAAACTTGACATCCATCTGGTGACCTCCCGGGGGGGGGGGGGG
>PVJH01030778.1:0-24438 GCA_004026705.1 Nesogale talazaci
GTAAACAGGATGTACCACGCCTGCGCAGTAGCTGCCCGTGACGCAATAGAGCCTCTGCACCTATCCTAAAGGGCCACGCCTATGAGCAGGGTATTTAAGTCCCAAGCTAAGCTTATTCCGGGTCTTCCTTCGCTGACCTCCTGCACGAGAGGCTGCATCATTAAACTTTGCTGTAAACGCCATCAGAAGGGTCCTGGCCATTCTTCGCGTCGTGTGTTGCGTGTTCCTGACCTGATCCGTCTCGGCGAGGGGCGCGCGACACTGCAGGGTCTGAGGTACTCAGGCTCCCTCAGTTCCTACTACTTCCTGCCTGATTCTGGTCACTCGATTCAATCCCCCTTTCTACCCCACCCTCCCTCCACCCTCCTGATATCGCCACTCTCACCAGTGGTCCTGAGGGGTTCATCTGTCCCAGATCCCCTGTGTTTTTAGTTCATATCTCTACCAGTGTACCTCATGTGACCAAGCTGGATATGGACTGTAGAACTGGGATCATGATAGTTGCAGAGGTTGCGTCAAAGAACTAAAAGAAAGTTGTATGTCTCATAATTGCTACATTGCATCCTGACTGGCTCATCTCCTCCCTGAAACCTTTCTGAAAGGGGATTCCCCAGTTGCCAACAAATGGTCTTGGGTCTGATATTAGCTCATATGTCCAATACCAGTCTATGAAATCTTGTTCAAACTCACAAAATACATGCAATGACGCCGAATTCAAGACAATCACAAGCCGGATAGGTAGAACGTCTTTGGATCCAGTAGCATTGTAAACATGTCAGTGCTGGCAGGGGCCTTCAAGTGGCTCCTCCAGCTTCAGAGGTCTGGTTGCATCCCTGTGGCTTGCATCCAGCTTAGGGCACTAAGGTAGCTCCATGTGGCTTCTCCTCAGGGCTATCTCCCTTGCCAACAAATGGTCTTGGGTCTGATATTAGCTCATATGTCCAATACCAGTCTATGAAATCTTGTTCAAACTCACAAAATACATGCAATGACGCCGAATTCAAGACAATCACAAGCCGGATAGGTAGAACGTCTTTGGATCCAGTAGCATTGTAAACATGTCAGTGCTGGCAGGAGCCTTCAAGTGGCTCCTCCAGCTTCAGAGGTCTGGTTGCATCCCTGTGGCTTGCATCCAGCTTAGGGCACTAAGGTAGCTCCATGTGGCTTCTCCTCAGGGCTATCTCCCAAGAAGTAAGCCTTGTCAGTAGACAGTATCCAAGGAAGTGAACTGAGAGAGACAGTGTCTCTGCCTCCAAGAAGGAATTACCACAGTCCCCATAATTCACAGAAGGCATACCCACACAAAGGTCTCATTGGCTATCTCCAAATTGACAGGATAGACTTTACACCTATACTCTTAATCCTATTATATATTATTTTACTTGTTTATTTTTGCCATGTCTTACACCATTCAATGTATCCATTCACCTGAAAGTCTGTTATTTATTCTCCTTTAGTGGAGTTATATAGTGGATTTATATAGGGCCATTAGCTCCGCCTTACCGCTCCTACCCTCACCGCTTCCCCTACCCTCAGGGAATCATTACTCCCATAACTGTTCCTAAAGGGTTAACTGTCTTGACTTTCGTGCATCAGATGTTCTTAATTATACAAATGAACATACGCAAGTCTAACAAGATTAATGAAGCAAAACAAAGAGCATAATAGTAGGTGAGGAAATATTAAAGAACTAGAGGATAGCTATGTGTTTCATCGGTGCTATACCACTCCCTAGATCTATCATACCTTGTCAGAGGAAACCAGCCTCTTAGTAACCCAAGGCTCAGTAGATGCAATTGTACAGTTATTACATATGAAAATGATAATAAAGTCATAGAGAATAGGAAAGGAGAAAAAAGAAAATAAAGGAATCAAACACATTTTATGGTAGCATGGTCCTCTCAATCCCTCTTGGTGGTCTTTCCTCTTGGAGAGAAAAGCGAGAAACTTTACTACCTTGGGTCATTTATAGGTAGGCATATTCAGCAGCTATACATGTCACAAGGTGGGTGGTATGTAAAGTCCCTAAGCTCACAGGTGAGGAAACCTAAGACCTGCCTTGGGTGAAGTTATGCAGGAGCTGGGTGAAGACAGGAAGAGATTGCCCCACAATGTCTGCTTCTGTAGGGAGATAAAATCAACCACTTGAAGGCAGCATAGCTATTAAAGGAGAATCTGTGGGAACGATATTTAAAGCAAGATAATGTACCATATATACTTGAGTATAAGTCAACCCAAATATCAGCCCATATTATCACAATAACATCATTAAAAATGTGCTGAAAATATATACTCAGCTTATACTTCAGTTGGCAGTCATGTGCTTATGTTAATTTTATAATTGAAATGTAGGCGTGGAGTCTGGCCTGTTAATCAGGAGAAAGCCATTGAGTAGCTGATGAGGCCTCTGTGTGGGCATGGCTTTCACCTGAGATTCCTGGAAAATCTCGTGGTATTTCCCTCTGAAAGATGATAAGCTATCTTCCCCAGAGTTCATTTTAGAGACGATGACGACGAATCACGGGAAAAAAAAAGATGCAGCCTCAGAGATGTTGGAGGAGCCAGCGGAGAGACCACACGGCTTTGCCCTGATGAAGACAGACCTCTAAAGCTGGAGTGGCATGGTGTTCATGGACCTGAGGCCTGGAAGGAGGAGCCATGGGGAGACCCCTGCTAGTGCCAGAATTCTGCACCCACTGGTCTGTGACTTCCTGAGTCAGAAGCAGACATTATATACTGATTGCAGGCATATGGGTTAATACCAGACTTACGACTTTGAACTAGACTGGGCTGGGACGCTTACTCCAAGTACCATTCCTTTTGCATATAAACCTTTTCCTTATACCTATATGCGTGTCTCTGAAATTTGTCCCTCTAGTCTACCTGGACTAACACATTATGGTACGGCTGGAGTGGGGTACTAAAGGAACAAATCATAAGATTGAAAAAAGAAGCTTCATGACCTGTGTCTCGTGGTATTGTTACTTATTTGGCTAGACAGAAATCGGATATGTCCTTTTAGTTTACTGATTTATTTTCTGGAATCAATATGGGAAGTTAAAGTTTTGATTATTTGTTTGGATGCTGTCTTTGGTTATTTATATATAAAATGAATACTGTTGATATATATCTTGAGTTTAGTGATGGGGGTCGCCATTAGAGTGTCTCAGAGCTGGTTCTGTTCAGGGGCAATGATTAAGAAGATCAGAATGCTGAACTGAAGCAGGGATCTGTTTTGATGCCTTTTGAGACCTAATTCAATGTTTTTGTGTAAACAGTAGTTTAGATAAGGATAAAGATAAGCTTAATAAGTATTGACCTTCTGTTCTAAGAATTTAGTTTGGCTACTGATTAAGCTGTTTATACTTTTTTATGCCTGCTATTGTAAATGTAAGGATACATAGAAATGTTTATTGGAAAGTCTGGAAAGAGTTTGCAAATCCAGTTACCTCAAGCCAAGCATTAACCTCTAGAAGGTTAGGACTTAGCGTCAAAGACATCTCTGAAGTGATTAACCCCACCTTGAGCTTAAACGGGGTTAGACCACACCTGGAAAAACTTCTCTGAAGAAACTAGCCCCTCCCAGTCTTTGGGAGTACTCAGGATACTTGTAGTCTGAGAGGTTGGACTTACCCATAATGAAGGAAAGAGTCAATTTCCTTGGAAAATCCTGACTAGTGATTATCTTCAAAAGCAAAGGAATCTGGAACCATGAAGATAACTCCTCTCTGGGTCTCAATATTAAAGGAAGTGTGTGGCAGGCTGAAATGCTTGTTAGGTGACCTCCCAGATTTACTGCTTGTCGGTGAAAGCAGGAGAAATGCAGCAATAAAGAGCCGGGTTGACTTTGGCCACTGACACCCGGGGACTTGGTTCACAGGAAAAAGGGGAGACGAGAGAGGGTTTACTGGTCTGAAGTTCATGACCTAGCATGGGAGAGCTAGGCATGCTGAGAATTTGTTGGGTCCTTGGTCTAAAGGAAGGTGACCAATGGCCACTGTGGTGAGGCTAAGTGGAAAACCCACATTGAGTTGACCAGAACCCGACCTGAGGAAGAGAAGCGATTTAAGTCTGTGACCTGGTGCATATCGTTGCTGACTTTATGGATGGCCTGTCCTGATTTGACTTTGCTAATGGACGCACACTTCACGAGTTTCCAACTGGAATGAAGATTCTTCACATTGAAAGATATGATTGTTTCCTTACAGCACTGGGTTGGAGTAAGTGGGCAATATAGAAATTACATACCCAAAATGGGGGAAGGAAGGCAGGAGGTAGTTTGGCTTGCAAACTCTTATAGGTGGTAGAATATACATTCATAGGATTATAGAATCAAGGTGTAGAGATTTTGTAACTACAATTGTAAGGCACAGAATATCTATTGTTTTGCTCACTTATAGAATGTTATTTTCAAACGATAGTGACACATGTTGACTTATATGTATTTTAGTTTTATCCTGTTAGATATAAAATTATTTTATTGTTTATATGAGGGTTACATGTGGTTACAGAGTTATGTGAAAGTATAAAATTAACAAAGGGTAGTCTGTGGCAGTCATGTGCTTATGTTAATTTTATAAGTGAAATGTAGGGGTGGAGTCCGGCCTGTTAATCAGGAGAAAGCCATTGAGTAGCCGATGAGGCCTCTATGTGGGCATGGCTTTCACCTGAGACTCCTGGGAAATCTCACTATATTTCCCTCATGAAGATGAGAAGCTATCTTCCCCAGTTGTTGGGAGACAGTTTCAAAGATGATTAACCACAGGCAACACAGAATGGCGGCATCTGAGAGGCTGGAGTTGCGGGTGAAGAGACCACACTGCTTAGCCCTGATGAAGCCAGACCTCTGAAGCTGGAGTGGCATGGTGTTCATGGATCTGAGCCCTGGAAATGAGGAGCCATGGGGAGACCCCTGCCAGCGCCAGAATTCTGCACTCACTGACCTGTGTCTTCCTGAGTCGGAAGCAGACTTTATAGACTGATTTTGGGCATATGGGTTATTATTGGACTTGTGACTTTGCAGTGGACTGGATTGGGATGCCTTCTTAGGGTCACATTTCTTTTGTATATAAACCCTTTCCTTATACCTATATGCATGTCTCTGAAATTTATTCCTCTAGTCTATCCAGAGTAACACAGAATTTATCCAGAAACTGTGATATATACATATAATGGAATACTATGCAGCCCTAAAAAGCAGGGATGAATATATGAAGCACAATAACTTATGGGAAGAATTGAAGAAAATCATGCTAAGCAAAATAAGTCAAGCGCAAAAAGACAAGTACAACATGAGTCCACTAACTTATGTTTTTAAAGATGAGGGCTAGGGGAAAGGCAATTATAAACATATATTCCTGCAGTGAGGTCTAGGTAATCTGGTAGGATCCAAAAGCATACATGGATACATAAACACAAGAGTCAACAAAATAGGAGGGAGAAAGAAAGAGGAAAACAGGCATGGGTAGAACAGGAGCAGGGCACTAACTCACCCAAGGGGAGGGTCTTGATCCAAACTACTTAGGCACCCCACCTCCAGGAGATTTCACTTCAGAGGCAGCACTGAACCCACGGCTTGGGAAGAGAGAGACACATTTGATTAGAACACCCAGGAGAAACAAAGAGGGAGGGGAGCACAGCCTGGCCCACCAAGCCCTGAAGATGATGTTCCTGCTCAGAGCAGACAATGACCTGAGAGGACCATAGAGTCCACCTCATTTGAGGATGGGTCCAGACTGGACAATATGCTGTTCTGTTGTCCATAAGGTCGCTATGGTACGTAAGGTCTCTACGAGAGGAATTAAGACTGAACATGATAGTGGGACAAGGAAGATCACAACATAATGCTCAGTGGGGAATGTTCAATCGGTTACATTGCTCTTGAACAAGCCCTACCAGTCCTCCTACACCCTCCTTGCCATCAATTTTTGATCACTTGTGGTTCCTTTGTCTCTAGTCTGTTAATACCCATTTCCTTTCCCAGCCTTCCCCTCTCCTATGTGACCCGCCACCCCCCACCCCTGGAACCATTGATCAGAGCTGCCTCACAGGGTTTCCATGGCTATACATTTGTATGGGAGCAAGCGGGCACATTTTTAGCTCTTTGCGTGACTGCTGGGTTCATTCTGGCTTTGCAGTGGGACATTTAACCCCTGTACCACAAGGGTACATCTCTTTGTCCCACATAAACCTTAGAAGATATGAGCCCTTTGGATAATACTAACTTCAAATTAGGGACCAGACTGGATGAGGCTCTCTTTCTGCTTCATCACTGCCCATGTTTTGGCTTTGAGATCAGCACACCAAGCTGAGTTTATGCCAACAACCCATGCCCTTAATTGAAAATAATATTCTTGATATGGACCACCTCTCGTGTTCTGAGCCACAACATTGGCAAGGCCCTCCTCACACCGGAATAAAGCAAATTGTGTACATGGTAGACAGCCAGGAGCTGTATCTGTACCTCAGGAAGTCACTTCCCCACTGTGTAATGCTTCCTATATGGAGCCCTGGTGGAATAGTTGTTAAGTATGGGGCTGTGATCCGTGTGGCCGGCAGTTAGAGACCACCCACAGCTCCGAGGAAGAAAGACTGGGATTTTGACTCAGGTAGTGAGTCTCAGAAATGTACACGGGGTCACTCTAAGTCATCCGTCAGCAGTGACTCCAGTGAGTTTGGAGTCTTTGGGTAATACTGCTTGTAATCCCAGGGACTTGCTGGGTATTGGGTGTATTGAGAGCTTTGAGTGTTTATCCATCGAAACCCTTCTCTTGGTTGATTCTGGCTTACAGAACTCTGTCTAGTTTTCATAGGATCAGGTATAAAACTAATCTTTCTGCTGAGTGTGCATGAACCACCGGGTGGGGAACAGTCCAATGTTTACCAAAGTACCACCAGAGACCTTTGAAGGTGTTTATAGCACATCAAAGAGTCTAATCTATTAGATTCACATTTAATTTACTTATATAAGCTTGATCACAAATTTGTAATCAGCATTTAAATGAAGAGATTAAATTTATAATAGGCTGATGTGTAAATAATGAACAAGTATTTAGAAATGTATGTTAAATGTTGAGAGAAATGTAGGTTTAGAGATTAGACAAGAAAACAGTTTTTCTCTTGGTATTAATAGCTGCTCATACATTGATACTATGCCTAGTGATATAGTAAGAGATGGAAAAGTTATTTGACATGTATGGCTCTGCTTTCTTATCTATAAACTGAAAAGTTCTTATTGAAAGGTCTAAAATGTTGGGTTTTATTAAAATTCAGGAATTCTTGTCCATGTTGTCACTGGTTGTGCCATGCTATGATAATCAGCTACCGCAGATAAAGGAAAGTTAGATCCTCCAAAACAAATTTAATCTTCAGTATGTCTTTCCTTCTTTTTCGAATATTACAGTTGCCTCTGCACAGACTGTCATTAGCCCATCAAAATTCATGTGTGATTGGTAGGCCTGCAAGCCACCATTATTTAGTCAAAACTCAGCCTAACTCTTGCTCCAGCACACCTCAGCTGCAGTTGATAATTTTGTGTTGAGGTTCCACATAGTATTGAAAATAAAAAGCAAAACATACCAACTTATTTGCTGTTTGTCATCATACTTTTACAAAGACCTGCCATTTCAGTAGTCCTTAAATTATCATCCTCAGAAACAGTCTCATTTTAGAAATGAAGAAACTAAGTTTAGAGAGGTCAAATGACTCCTCAAATCAAGTAGTAGTGGAGCAGGACTCCAACCACATATGTTTGGCTCCATGTCCAAGCACTTTTCATAAAAATACACTGAAGTCCTAGCATTTACACACCATAGAGGATTAGCATGAAAGATGCTCACCAATGTTACTGATTCCCCACCCAAAATCCCATTTTACTGCACGTTCTATAAAAATGTGGAGTAACAACAACTCCAATACTTTCTGATATGTTAGCTAGAAAAGAAGTTGTCTTGAAGCACTAAATAAAAGAGAAATAGGTGACATACGTGAAATGAATCAAAGAACTGAAGGGAGCTTCCACAATTTTATGTCTCTCAGTCTCTTCTCTGTGCCCAGTGGCTCTCTTCTAAGCTAGAGAGTCTGTATTTTCCTCCTAACTCTTAACTGTCAGATATTAACTGTCAACTGCCAAGGGCTGGTTCCTTGAGGTCACACTTGATCATGTGATTTGCTTTGACCAATCAACTGTGAGCAAGTATGGTGTGTGTCACTTATCAGTATGAAGTATTCAGAGCTATTTCATATTTCCACCCTCCCATTTTTCAGAAGCCCCACATATTTCTAATAGAGTCTGCTTGCACTCCTATGGCCTCATAATGAAGGTCAAGAGGGAGAAATATGATCCTTTGCTGTTGTAGCTCACTGCCATGGAGTTATTCTCACCCTTAGGGACCCTATGTTATAAAATAGTACAACTGCTCCTGTACTGTTCTGAAAAGACTCTCACTCTTGTGGGAGTGGAAATCCTTGTCTCTCTCTTGAGGAGTGGCTGATGGTTTCAAGTTGAGCTTAGCATCCCTACTTAGAACCACTATGCAAATGGGACTCCTGTAAGCCACTGGTATTTGGGGCAATCATTTTTTTTTGTTGTGTCATTTAGTCTCAGCCAGAGTATTTGAACATATATGCTATTGTATTACAGAGCTGTCACAAATACTGGTGAGCAGGCACTGTTTAGGATTAATTTTAAATTTCAGAACTTAACAACATCTGAAATGTAATATGGACCTCATAAATCTTTGGTGAGTGGCTAGATGAATGCATGAAGGGAAGAAGAGGTAGAAAGTATGATATCAAAACTCTAAAAGTTCAAAGCAGAGCACAAATTCTTCATGATGGATCCATGCTTCAGTAATGCCCAGAGGATAGCATTTTGTACTCTCCATTAATTTTGCTCCCATCTAAATAGTCATTTAAGACATGACAAACATCACATATCTTATCACTCAAATCTATACTGCTCCAAATCAAATCTTTAGTTATCTCATGTGGCCGGCCGCAATTTATGTTGAGTGACCAGTAAAATATAATAGTCTGTATACACTGTAATTCAGTAAGTGCTTAATAAACACTAATGTTGCTTTCACCGTTAACAAGATAGTACACTTCTCTCTCCAGTTCTTTGATCTTTTATTTCCATTACTCATTCTGATTCCCTTTTACAGTTTAATCACCTTGTCCTTGATCCTGTACTCAACTCTTAGTTTCATAAACATTCTCTTGACTGAGATTGCCTGCAACTTAGAGCAAGAGACACTTCTTCATCTAGATTCAGTCCTAGACCAAGAATTCCTGCCACCAGTGTGGGTTCTTGGCCTATTCCTGCTTAGGAGAATAAGGAATAAGGTATTTGAAATGTAGCAATTCATTTCTGTTGCTGAACAGTAACTGGGACAAAATTTTGAACTTCACAATATAGGACTTCCATTAGGCAATGGCTAAGTTTTGGGGACTAGATTGCCATGTTTTTCTTCTTAGGTTCCTCTTAGTGAACTCAGACATCCAACCTTTTTTTTTTTTTTTAACAACACAGGATATTAGTTACTTGCTGGACACAAAGTCTCCCTCAGCTGACCAGCAGCTGAGTACGGAGCATTGTGTCTTGCCAGTGAGCGTCTAACCTTAGAAACTGTGAGGAGTTAGCCACAGATTAAGGTGACAGATGATGTGTCATGAGAGACAGCAAAAAGTATTACAGGTGACTATGTACAACTCTGGTAGAAATGTTGGTCAACATAAATATCCAGTGACATCATTGGAAAGCGTGGTTTGAGGCAATGCAGTTTTTACTCCCAAGGAAGTGAAAATGAAAATACAATGGCAATTCTAAAAGAGGGCATTGCATGACTCGCTTCTGTCTGAAAACTTTCATGTGATTTTACTCTTAGAACTATGAGCATGTCCTAGCGTGTGTGCTCAGTGGGGCAGGGACCTCAGGACACAGGACAAAGAAACGCTGAGACTGAAATGAGAGTTGCTGTGGGCCAGGCTCGGTCTGAAACACTTTCTAATTCCTTTACTTCTCTTATCTCTTATCTCTTAACCTGTGAGATGGGTGGGTTTTATCTAGATCATCCACATTTTGCTCATGGGGAAACTGAGGCACAGAGGGGTTAAAAGTTTCTCATCTATCAAGCTTTTAAGTGATTTCCAAGTGGCCAGGTTTGGAGATGAACCAGGCAGTCTAGTTGGATAGCCTCGGCTCCCACGCACAGTGCTCAATGCAAAGTGACATTGCCAGAATCATTTGGGTGGTACCAACAGTTAACCTTTCAAGTTCCAACTCACGGCTGCTCCCCCTCAGATAGAACTGACAGTATGCTACTGCTCAAGACAACCCGCTGAAGGAGAGAACTGCCCCAGACTGTTTGCAGGGTGGTAAATACCTTTGTATCCAAATTCCTCTTTCTCCATACAGTGAGATGTCACCTGCATCTATACCTTGTTTATTCAATTTATAAAATACCTCCCACATCAAGCAATCAGAGTCAAGGGAGAATTAAGTTCTAGCCACCCCTCTACTGCTGGCTAATAAAGACTTATTTAATTAAATTTGAGTGTGGGATCACTGATCCCATCTGGGCACAACAGCTGGGTATCATCAAGTTTCCTCATCACATGTTGCTTTAGTACCCAAGATAAAAGGCTTTGTTTATGTACTTTGTATATGTTTGCCGGAGGAAGCAAATTTAAAACAAATCAAATCCGCTTACTGCCGTCGAGTGGATTCCAACCCATAGAGATTCCAACCCTGTAAAGCAGAGCGGAATCAACATTATGGGTTCCTGAGAGTGTCAATATTTGCAGTAGTAGAGAGTCCAGTCTTACCTTCATCCCTCGGAGGGAGTAGAAAGCCTCATCATTATTTCTTGGAGGGGTTTATGATCTTGAACTGCTGAGTTTGTGATTAGCAGCCCAATACCTAAACCGTAACTCTACCAGGGTCACTCTAGGAGCGCCAATGACATCATGTCTAGTAAAATAGAATGTCAGTGAAAAAGAGGAAGCTATTCCCCTGCCCCCACTGGCCAACCAACTTACTAAACAAACAAAGAAGAGAAAGATCCTTAGGGAGATGAAAAGGCATAGTAACGACAAGAATGGACTGAAGCATAACAGTTCTTCCCACTGTCAGTGACTAAGTTATTCTTTTGAAACTAAAATAAAATGTTTAGAACTAAAGGGAAGGTTCTCTCATTTCTCAACTTCTTGCCATATATTTAGTATAAGCTGTCTTATTCTTGCAAGTTCCTTCCTAATGGTTTTTTGTAAATTTTATTATTGATATCTTTCCTCAAACACACATTACTTTTTATTTCACTCAAAAGAGGATACCAGATAGGTGGACAAGAAGTGCAAGCAGTTAATTTTATTAAATATTGCAGTTGCATAATCTCCAGTCAACTTGAGTGAAGCAGTGGAGTCTAGCCTGTCAATCAGGTCACAGCTTGATGACCTCATTTGGAGTCATGATAGTGATAAATAGCTTCTTGGAGGCCAGACTCACTCTGTCTGTCTTCTCTTTCCTGCTGCTGAGACATTCAGAGAGCTGGAGGAGACCTGTGGAGACTCCTGTCAGGATTGAGATGCTTCCAGTGCCACTATATCCACAAGATATTCTACCCACTGGCCTTGATCTTCCTGCTCCCGGAATCATTGTATGTGCTGTGTGAGTTCAAAGAGGAATTTATGGACTAGTATCAGGCATATGGTCTAATATTGGACTTATGGACTTGATCTGGACTGGGTTGGGATGTTTTCTAAATATACAATTGCTCTTTTATATAAAGCTCTTTGTTATACATATATGAGTGTCTATGAATTTATTTCTCTAGTTAACCCTGACTAACCTATTGAATCTTCAGATTTTCAATGTGAAAATTTAATATATTTACTATTTTTCCTGAGAAGAAAGAGGTAAGTAGATTTAATTATAAGTTATAAACATTTATATTTGAGATGACCAAAACTCACAGCCTTTGAATTGATCTGACTCATAACCACCTTACAGGACAAAGGAGAATTGTCCCTGTGCATATTTGATGCTGTGAATCATTGAGTGAAGAGTCTCATTTTTTCTCCAGAGGATTGGATGGTAGATTTGAACCGCTAGTTATCAGTCAAACTAGTAACCCACTGCACAACCAGGCTTCCTGTATTTGAGATAAGATTTTCTAAATGGGTTTAAGATCATGGTTATTTTTTTTCAGTGTGAAGCACAGAACATTATGTGTTTATAACATGTTGTTATGGTGTAGCAGATGGAACAAGGAAGAAAGGAGATGCTTAGTGACGTCCTCTACACATGACCTTTTTACTTTTACGGGATTTCTGATTCCTAACCTGCTATGACTATTATGATGAATCACAAGAAAGAACTGTTGCTCCCAGATTCAAATGATTTGAAAGAGAGAGCTTGAAAAGCTCTTATACTGATGAGGCATTAAGAGGAAGATCTGAATTCTCAGGAAATTCTGCAGTTGATGTGTAACCTATGGAATATTGCACACAGAAAAAGGCATAGAGTGAGACAACTTGTTCTGCCAGTTACTAGGCTTAGAGTGATAAAACTTTTTCTGCCAATTACAAGAGGCACTAACTATCATCTTGTCCTTAAGAGGGTAAAAAAGCAAATGATACTATCTCATTTTTTTCTTTAAAAATCATTTTATTGGAGGCTCATACAGTTCTTATCATAATCCGTCCATCCATTGTCTCAAGCACCTTTGTATACTTGTTGCTAACATTTTCCTCCCTACCTCCCCCACCCTACCTCCCTCATGAACAGTTGATAATTTATAAATTATTACTATATTTTCATGACTTGCACTGGCTGATGTCTCCCTCCTTCGGAGGGGGTTATAGGTTGATCATTGTGATTGGTTCCCTCTTCCTCCCTCCTTACCCTCCTGGTATGGCTATTCTCAATATTGGTTCTGAGGAGGTTGTCTGTCCTGGTCCCCTGTGCTTCCAGCTCCTATCCATACCTAGGTACATGCTCTGGTCTAGCTAAATTTATAAAGTAGAATTGGGGTCATGATAGTGGAGGAGGGTTAGTGGGGAGGAAGCATTAAAGAACTAGAGAAAGTTGAATGTTTTTTCGGTGCTAAACTGCTCTCTGACTGCCTCACTTCCTCCCTGCAACCTTTCTGTAAGGGGATGTCCAGATACCTACAGGTGGACTTTGGACCTCCAGTCCCTACTCCTCTTCATTCACAATGATATGTTTTTTTTCTAGGTCTTCGATGCCTGATACCTGATCTTATCAACACCTCATGATCACACAGGCTGGTGTGCTTCTGCTATGTGGATATTGTTGCTTCTCAGCTAGATGGTCACGTGTTTATCTTTAAGCCCTTAAGACTTCACATGCTATAGCTTTTGAAAGCCAGGCACCATCAACTTCCTTCACCATATTTGCTTATGCACCTGTTTTATCTTCAGTAATCGTGTCGGGAAGCTGAGCAATGTAATGCCAAGTAAGTAGATCAAAGTGTTCTTGCATTGAGGGAGGTCCTCTTGAGTAGAAGTCCAATGTCCAGCTGCTATCTCAATACTGAACATATAAATATTTGTATATAGATCCATCCCCCATCTAAATACATAAAAGGGCATGTCTGATCAGAGCACACAGAAACAAATGAAGGGGAGGGAGGGAGAGTCGATGACATCGTGGCCCACTAAGTCCTGAGGATGATAGCCCTGTTCTGAGCAGTCAATAAATAGGACTGGCCCTACAATGACATGGTGGATCTCACTGACCCACAGTGCTATGGGGGGCAACACTGGAGATACAGTGTGGAAATTGTGTCTGATCTGACCCCACACACCGAGGTGAAACTCTAAGTGTGTGTAACAGAACAGCATGGGGAGCAGAGCAATGAAGTCACTGGGGAATACCAAAAATAGACTATGGAGCCAGGGTGTGACATCCCATCAGACTTGACTGGAAAACACTTATAAAGGTCAACAAACATTCCTTGAACTTTTCATAGAATTATTTTTTGTTGTTGTTGGTTTTGTTGTTGTTTTATTATATTTTATTTGCCTTGTTTTTGTGCATATTATTATTTCTACATGTCTATCATGATAAGATAGGTGAGATAAACAATCTGGAGAAGAAAACAACAGGGACCAATGGTTCTGGGGGTGGGGGGTGGCAGGTCACATAGGAGAGCGGAAGACTTGGAAAGGAAATGGGTATTAACAAACCTAAGGACAAAGGAACCACAAGTGATCAAAAATTGATGGCAAGGAGGGTGTAGGAGGACTGGTAGGGCTTGTTCAAGAGCAATGTAACTGAGGGGAATTGAGACTGAAAATGATAGTGGGACAAGAGGAAAGTAAAAGAACATAGAGGAAAGAACTAGGAGGCAAAGGGCACTTATAGAGGTCTATATATAGATATGTACATATGTAAATATATGTAGATAATATCTAATTTTAACTTTGTATACTGTATCAAATACACATAACATGAACCCCCAAAAGAACAAACGAATCTGTCTTGGAAAAAGTATAGCCAGAGTGCTCCTTAGAGGCAAAGAGGGCAAGACGTCATCTGACATACATTGGATAAGTAAATCAGGCAGAACAATACCTGAAGAAGGACATTATTCTTGGTAAAGTGGAATGGCAGTTAAATAGAGGAAGATGGTCAAGGGGATGGATTAATATGAAGATACAAAAGGAAGTATCTTTGTATACATCAGGAATCCTTATGGTGGTAGACCTTAACATTGACTGTCATGGTTAATACCTTGCTTGTGGTATTATACTTGTTTTTTTCATTTTTTAAAAAATATATTTCCAATTATTTTATTGAGAAATCTTATAGTTCTTATAACACTCAATACATCATTTTTATTGAGCATATTTGTACACATGTTGCCATATTCATTTCCAAATATTTTCCACTTGAGCCCTTGGTATAAGCTCCTCTTCCATCTTCCCCCCTTTTTATTGATGAATCATTTTATTGGGAGCTCATACAACTCCCTTCATGACCCACACATGCATCAATTGTATGCAGATCACACTTGCACACTTGATGCCATCATCACTCTGAAAACATCCTCCCTCCACTTAGGTCCCCAGAATCAGTTCCCTATATTTCCTTTCCTTGTCTTCCCCCCCCCCATGAACCCTTAATAATTTACAAATTATTATTACTTTTTTATATCGTATACTCTTCAATGTGTCCCTTCACTCACTTCCCTGTTGTCCATGCCCTAGAGAGGAGGCTACATGTAGATCCCTGAAATTGGTTCCCCCTTTCTATTCCCCCATCCCTCCACTCTCCTAGTGTCACCACTCCTATCACTAGACCTGAGGGATCATCTATTCTAAATTCTCCATGTTTCCAACTTCACTGTATATCCCCTGGTCTAGATGGATTTGTGTGGTAGAACTGGGATCATGATAGTGGGTGGGAGGAAGCATTTGAGAACTAGAGGAAAGTTCCATATTTTATTGTTACTATACTGTACCTTAAGTGGCTCATCTCCTCCCTGCAACCTCTCTGTAAGACGATGTCGCTTCACCTATTGATGGGTTTTGGGTCCCCAATCTGTATTCCCCCTGATTAATAATGATATAATTTTAGTTATTTAATGCCTGACACCGGATCCCTTCAACACCTCGTGGTCACACAGGCTGGTGTACTTCTTTCATGTGGTCCTTTTGCTTCTCTGACAGATGGCTGCTTGTTTACCTTCAAGCTTTTAAGACCCCAGATTCTGTATCTATTGATATCTAGGTACCATCTGTTTTCTTCACCACATTTTCTATGTTTCCATTTTGTTTTCAGAGATTATGCTGGGAGGGTAAGCATCACAGAATGGCATGTTGTAAGGAAAAGTGTTCTGGCATTCAGAGAGAGCATGAACAGAGGCCCGAAGGCTGTCCATTTCCTCAGTGTATTACTATATAAATATATGTACATAGACTAATACATCTATTTTTATGAGGTATTATATTTGCATATGTACACACATATGCTTATATCTCTATCCATAGCTTTGCTTCATAGAGCTTTTCTGTTTCCTTTTACCATCCTCCTACCTCACCATCACACTGTTCCTTCTTCCTTCTTTTAGTAATGCCTTTCTTATCACTAAGAAATAAGAGTCCAGGACATCTAGAATCCGGGAACAGGAATGGGAGTAGCGATACCAGGAGTTTAGGGGAAAGGGGGCAAAGGAAGGGAAGAAAGGGGAACAGGTTGCAATGATTGACACATAATCCCCCCCTCCCAGGGGCGTGAAGACATGACAAAAGGGAGACAGCAGTCATTGTAAGATATGAAAATAATAATCATTTATCATTTATCAAGGGATCATGGGGGCGGGAGGGGGAGGAGAAGAAGAGGAACTCATAGTAAAAGCTCAATCAAAAGTAAGTATCTAGAAAATTATGATGGTAATACATATAAAATATGCTTGATACCATCGGTGTATGGATTGTTGTAGGAAATGTAAGATCCCCGTAATAAAATGATCTTTTAATAATAATAATGTTTAAAGGCTGGCAGGCATAGAAATCAGATGAAAGAACTGGTTAAACCTATAAGCAAGAAAAAAATATATACTGATAGCAACATAATCAATTGAATCAGGCAGCAAACTACAAGTTCTTATTACCAGCTACGTGGAATTATCACCCATGGCTCTCAGCAAAGGACCGGGTTGCTGTGGGGAGCTGTCCAGTCAGTTCTGAACAGAGGGAAATCGGCCCCGGAGTGTGCTGGCCTCACAATTGTTATTATATTTGAATCTATTCTTGTAACCACTCTATCAACCCATCTTTCTGATAGTCTTCCTCTTTCAATAGCTGTTTCACTTGAATAGGCATCATATTCTTTTCCAGGAACTGTTCTATCTTGATGACTTATTCAAAGTATGTGAGAAGAAGTCTCTCAATCTTTGCTTCGAAGGAACATTCTGGCTACATGTCTTCCATGACAGATTTGCTTGTCCTTTTAGCAGGCCATGATACCTTCAATGTTTTTTTGTTAGCCCTGCAATTCAAAGGTGTTGAATCTTCTTTGGTTTTCCTAACTTTGCCTAACTTTCCTAGGTGTATAATGCAATTGAAAATACCATTGCTTGGGTCAAGTGCACATTAGTTCTCAAAGCTACATCATTGCTTTTCATCACTTTTAAAGAGATTTGTGTAGCAAATTTCCAAAGAGTAACATGTTACCAGTTATTACAAAGGTGGAAATCTTTGGAACTCTATATTCTAGCTTTACATAGCTTGGTGGCTCAGTGGTTATGCAATGGCTGCTAACCAGTAGGTCAGTAGTTTGAAAACACCAGCTGCTTCATGAGGGCAATACAAGGCTTTCTACTCCATGGGAGTCCGGAGTTACACTCTAGGAAACTCACAGGAGCAATTCTACCCTGCTCAATAGGGTTCCTCATCAACTCAGTGGCCGTGAGGGAAGGAATGAAAGAAAAACATTAACACAAAAGTGATTTTCTTCCAATTCTTGTGAAGACAACCTTGGCTACCATTTCTATCTAACACAGAACAAGCCACATAAGCCTTCAAAATGCATGAATTTATCAGTGTCTAAGAAAATGAAAGAAATTTCTAAACCAAAATAAAGCTGTGGTCCTGACAAGTGGAAACGTACACATCCTGCTGTTTCCATCTTACAGACAGGTCTCTGCCCTCTTCATCCTCTGTTCACCCACAGTCTGCCTTGGTAAATATTACCTGGGGATCCCAGGAACCATTCCTGCTAGAATTTTCTGTAGCAGGGATCTGTGGACATCCGTTTTGTAGACAGCAGTCCTGTAGCGTTAGAAATGATGACTTCTCTTTATGTGAGAGCTGACACCATGAAGTGTGTTATTCTGACAACTTCAAATGTTTCTGGAGCACTGGATTCTCAGTGTGTAGGGAGGTTGTTCTAGATCTACATGGTACCTGCATCAAGAGTCCCAGAACTTTGTCCACTGTAATTCTCAGGACAACCATAGCAGGGTTGGTATTAACATTTTGTTCCATAGTGAAGAAGTTCTGATACTATGGCTGGTTGGTTAATGGACGGCTAATTACAAAGTCCTTAATGCCCAATGTTAATGGGAAAGACCACCTGCTGCTCTGGGGGAGAACAAGGTGACACTCTCCTTTCTTGTGATTTACATGTCTAGAAATGCTGTGGGACAGTTCTATTCTGTCCTATATACAATGTCATCGCAGAGTTTCTAAGAAGGGCTTCTGAGCATATACATTTTAACTGGAACAGCCTCATTTTTCTCCTATGAAACTGGTGCTGAGTTTGAACCACCAGTCTTGTGGTGAGCAGTTCAGAGCTTGCATGACAGTGCCACCCAGAGCCCCAACTTTGTACTGTAGGGTCACTATGACAACATCAACTCAATGGCATCACAATTTTGTCTGTTTGATATGCTTCAGAAGTGGTGTCTGCTAGTCACAAGCTCAGGCAAGCAAGGTGATAGCAGGTTAGTGTTAATATTGTCGTTAATATTGTCACTAAGATCTTGTCTTGCTTGATCCATGATCAATGCTTATGGGAGCAGCAGACAAGAGATCAAAGGACACTTTACACTGAGTGAATGCGCTCCTGAAGAGTTCTTTAACATTCTGACAAGGAAAGAGATTACTTTGAAGACTAAGGTGCATCATATCCAAACCATGGTATTTCCATGTCTCATGTCCAATTGTCTCATATGCATGTGAAAGTTGGACAATGAAAAAGGAAGACTGAAGAATTTATGCATTTGAATTATGGTTCTGGCAAAGCACATTGAAAGTGCCATGGACTACGAAACTAACAATTCTGTCTTGGAAGATGTACAGCCAGAAGGCTGCTTGGAATCAAGCATGGTGAGACTTCATCTCCTGTTCTTTGGATGAGTATGCAGTTAGCTGACACTAGAAACTGGAGAAGAACATAATACTTGCTAAAGTAGAAGGGTGGAGTAAAAGAGGAAGATAATGGGATGGATTTACACAGTGGCTGCAACAATGGGCTCACAAGATTCCCATTGTGAGGATGTCATCAGACTGGGCAATATTTTGTTCTGTTGTTCAGAGGATGGCTGTGAGTTGAAATGGACTCAACAGCATCCAAAAACAACAGCTGTTTATTATAGCCAGAGCAGTGGGAATACATGCAGTGCCCACAGAGTATGGGGCCAACCCTGATGATGAGGCCTAGAGTGCATTTGAGACTGCTCATCCAGATGATAAAAGATGGGGTGATGTGATAGAATCCAGCTACCAGAGACAGGAATGACCACATCTTGACCGCAGACATCACGGGGAAGTCAAACAGAGTACCCCTCACCCTGCCCTGCATGTGATTCAGCCCCCCGAATGTGATGGGTGGGGCGCAGAGCTGAGATATTGCCAAATGTCTGTCCCTGTCTTTTCCATCCTGCAGAAGTTCTTGATAGCCAGTTTAGCATCTGGATACTGGGAACAGAACAATGTCCAGTGAAGAGTGGTCTGCCTCCTAGGATGGTAATTAAGCTAAAAATGTACAACATAATGTTAAAACAGGTGTTGTGAATTGGAAAGAAAGAATGGATCTCACCTAGGGAGGGTGAAGGAAACACCAAAGAGGGATGGTCCTGTATACAGGAAGAAAGAGGGAACTCAAGGATATGATGGTTCACTTTGATTTTGGTGGTGGAGGTTTGTTTTGCAGTTTTGATCATAAAGATTTCATTTGATGACTTCTAATTCTTTTTAAAAGTCATTTTATTGGGGACTCATACAAATCTTATCACAAGCCATACATCCATCTACTCTATGCAAAGCACATTTGTACATTTGTTGCCATCATCCTCAAAATATTTTCTTTCTACTTAAGCAATTGGAATTAGCTCATTTTACCCTTCCCTCCCCAAAGCCCTCCTCACTCATGAACCATTTAGGAATTAATATTACTTTGTCATATTGTATATTTTCTGATTTCTCTGTTCACTCACTTCCCAGTGGTCGGTATCCCAGGGAAGATACCCTGATCCCAGGGTATCCCAGTGGTCGGTATCCCAGGGTGTAGATCCTCATAATAGGTTCTCTCCATCCTCCTCGTATCGCCACTCTCACCACTGATCCAAAAGGGATCATCTGTTCTGGATTCCCTATGCTTCTGGTTCCTATGTATACCAGTGTACATCCTCTGGTCTAACCGATTTGACTTCTAATTCTTCTGTAAAGAACTGGTCCGGCCCATATGCTCAACAGGTGAGAGAGCAGAGAAGCTTTAGGGCATAGTTTTAAGTACATGGAAGAGATAAATGACTAAGCATACCATTACACAGGCTCCTGAGGAAAGGGAACTTTGCATATATTCCTCCAATGGTTTGTCCCAAGTCCTTGGCATATAGTGAGTCCTGGAGAGATGATGGGTTATCAAAGGTTAACAACAGATTGTTTTCCGTGAATGTTGGTGTGAATAATTAGTTAGAGAACATTTGATTATGGTTTCACCACCATATTGGAGATATTTTCCCCAGGAGAGATTAGTTCAATATTAGAAGGCAGGTCTAGAAAAGGAGAAAGTTGGATTGTCAGTATAGAGAATGAATGGAGAACTGGGTAGGGTCTTTGGAAAGGAGGATTATAGTTTTGGGATTATGAAAGACCATGAATCTGACTTTGGAGAGATGCATTTCAAGAGATTGGTGGATAATAACAATAAACATGAAGTGGCCTTCTGAGGAGGATAGATTGGAAGAATAAGAATGAGATGAAAAGGTATTTCAGAAGGCCACAGTGTTGTGTAAATTTTGGATTGTCATCATAACTGAACTGAAATGGAAATATGGAATTCTACTGAGTTGGTATGGGCAGTGAAAGGCCACTTAATTGGTGGATCTGTCCATTGGCTATCAGACCTCCCAGTGATTCCTGTACTTCAAGTTCTCTGTCTTAAGCCCTATCTCATTCTTCCTTCTCCGAGAGTCTCTACAGAATCAACATTTTTCCTGCAACTCTGATAGTCAGTGGCTAAATTCTAGACAAGAAGTGTGGCCATGAGAAAAATAGATTTTGTTTTAATTTTGCTCCCACCCTTCACTATCATTCTAGAAACAGCCCCTTTACTGCTCTTTGGGCAATGAGTTTCATTCTTTTTCCTCAGTGCATATGTAAGTCTTGGTATCCTTCCCTACCATTTTTTTTAAAAGGATGAGTATATAATTCAGGTTGTCCAAAAGATAATTCCATGTTTCTGACCACAGTGATTAATCATGATGAACATGTAACCCAGTTGGAGACCAATGCATAATGGGACTTTGGAAGGGACTGATAGTAAAGAAAACCTGTTTTCAGATGCACTTGAAGCTTAAAATTGGCCAGCTACAAAGCCTTAAGGTAAATCCATTTTAGAATAAAATTTCATTGAGCTGAAGTCGATTTAAGCTCATAGAATTCTATAGGGATCCTATAGGAGTAGAACTGCCTCTATGGAGTTCTGAGACTGTAAATATTTGCAGGAGAAAAAAGCTTAACTACTCTTCTGAGGGGTTATTGGTGAGTTTGAACTGGTGGCCTTGCAGCTAACAACCCGACACATACCCATTACATCACCAAGCACCCCTTCTCTATTTATGTCTCTATCTCTTTTTTTTGGCATCATTGCCCTCTAGTGGTGGGAGTATGAAGCGCAGCCTTTGCTCCGTGGAGCTGGAATTGAACCTCCATCCCAGTGGGTCGCAGTCCCGCGCACAACCACTACGCCACCGAGGCTCAGCCCCTTATGACTCTATCTCAATCTCATAATATAGATCTCCCATGTGGCGGTCATGTTCTTATGTCAATTTCTTGATTGAGATATAGGGATGGTGTCTAGCCTGTTAAGCTAGCCATTGAATAGCCAATAAAACCTCCGTGTGGGCATGGCTTTCTCCTGAGACTTCTGGGAAATCTCGCGGTGTTTGCCTGGTGGAGATGAGAAGCTATCTCTCCAGTTGTTGGGAGTCAGTCTCCGAGATGACAAAACAATGGACAGGACAAGATGGCAGCGTAGGAGGAGCTGAAGGAGCCGGAGGAGAAGCCATACGGTCTTTCCCTGATGGAACCAGACCTCTGAAGCTGGTGAAGTCACATGGAGAGACCTGTCAGCACTGAGTTGCTTCTAACACTACTGCATGCTGTTGATGGACCCTGAGCCCTGGGAGGGAGAGCCATGGCGAGACCCCTGCCAGCAATGGGATTGTGCACCCACTGGCCTGTGACTTCGTGAGTCAGAAGGAGACATTATAAACTGGTATTGGACTAATACTGGACTTATGACTTTGAACTGGATTGGGTTGGGCTGCTTTCTCAATGCCCCATTCCTCTTGTATATAAACCTTAAATCCATATGAGTGTCTATGAATTTGTTTCTCTAGTCTGCCCAGACTAACACACCCCAAATGCATAAAAAATTTATCTTCATAGCATTCACTGAGGTTCCACATCCCTCTGCTCTGTGTCCAGCCTTCCTCATCAACTTTTCAGATAACTGAGCTAACACTTGCTCTTTTGTTAATTGTACTGTTATTTATAGCTGAGAGATACAAATGATTAAATGAATAGCCTCTCTCCCACTCCCCAACCCTCACCATTGAACTGTTGCTAATTTAAACCCAGCCAGTGACAAATCAGTTGATGAGCCTGGTCATGTGTTTCTGAAATGTCACAGACTTGAAAACTTAATGGGCAGTTCTTCTGTACAGATACACCATATATGTGAATCTACTTGCTGATAAATTATAGCAACATTCAAATAATCTCTCACAATGTAGGGAAACATTCCACAACTGGTGGTTCCTTCTGTGCTCACAATATATATTACCTTTGCCGACTCTCAGGTTGACTGTTTATACAAAAGAATCAAGATGTCTACTTCAAAGGTATCAGGAGCCCAAGACAGAGTGGTTAATTATGCAAGAGCTAACTGAAAGGCTCAGCATTGAAGCGCACCAGCTACTCGATAGGAAAGATGTGGCACTCTGCCTTCACAAATAGACAGCCTTGGAAACCCTATGGGGTAGTTCTACTCTGTGCTGTAGGGTTTAGAATTGACTAGTTGATCAGCACCAGCACCATTTTCAAGATATAGAAGGAACCCTGATAGTGTGCTGGTTATATGTGAGAGTGTGATCCACATGGTTGGCAGTTTGAAACCACCAGGAGCTCTGATGGGAAAAGACTGGGCTTTCCACTTTGGTAAACAGTTACAGTTTTGACAACCCACAGGGGTCACTTTGAATCTGCAGTGAATTGATGGCATGAGTTTGATTTTTGATGTGGATTTCTGGTAAAGATTTAATAGAATAATATATGGATAAAAACATCAATTCGTCTCACAACTCTGTTGTGCAATAAGCACTAATTAGTGTTTCTAAATGAATTTGACTTGAAGCTTCAATATAGTAAAGAAGACATCTGATGTAGGTTTAAACATTTCATCCATCCGAATTGGACCAGATTGATGAAACAATGTATTTGGACACCGAATCTGACTTTTTATGTGATTTTCCAGCCAGAAACAGGCTCCTTAAGCTGTATTTCCCTTCATTAGAAGTCATTGGACCATGGGGTGTTAGTGATGTGAAATAAGTTTGTGTCAGGGCCATTTCTACAACTGGATGTTACATTTCAATCTGTGAAAATCAAATTTGAGATTATGTTGTGCAATAATAAGATATATGAATCAGAGAGGCCTCAGTTTGAAGCCCTTGACTAAATCACTCCAGATAAGATGAATTAATGCTTCCTTTTCCTTAAGCAAACACCCGGGCAAGCTTGTAGTGCATCCCCTAATGGCTGTAATAAAGCAAGACTGCTTCAATAAAAGAAATGTGCTACAAAGAAAGCAGACATTATTAATGAACAATGAATTATTGTGGAGCTGAATAAGCATTTTCTGTTTGAAGAGAAGAAACAGATCTTAGAACAAGGTACCTTCAGCAAAGGAAAGGCTGGCCTGAGGCACCTGGCCCATTGTATGTAGGTTGGGGGTGGGCGGGGGGGTTTCCGGGAACATAGTTTCCATGGGGAAAGGGAAGAGGGAAGAGACTGAGGCAAGAGGAGAATTCTGAGACAGTAGGCCATCCTTAAATCTTAAATTGGGGGGCCTGTATGCCCTTGTCTTTTATTAGCTCTTCACCGGTAGGGAGGCTCTGGCTAGCAGGGACAGCATTTGGGCTGGCTACCTTGGGGCTGGGCATTTGTGTGTCTTCTGGAGATAGGAAGCCTTCCTGCTGGAAGAAGCCACCTCAATAGACTTTGCTTGGGCTTGCCCATTTTCCTTGTGCTGATCCCCTGGCCTATGTGCCAGTGTTTTCTTTAGCATCTCTCCAATGACCATCATGAGATCCTGAGTTTCAGTGGCCCTCCAGTTTACCCTCTCCACTGCATCATGGTGCTGTGTCAACACAAAGTTGGCTTTCTGCAGAGGATTGTATT
>PVJH01030779.1:0-24430 GCA_004026705.1 Nesogale talazaci
TTCTCGGGACGGCTTCCCCACCCCCGGGCACCTTCTCTTAAAAACCCTACACCCTGACCACCGGGCGAGACTTCCCTGGCCTGCTTGCCAGCCCATGGAACCGCGCCCGGGAGCTTCCCTCTGATCAAGCGATTTCTGTTTCTGCTCCCCTCTTGTCCTGTCGGTTGTGCTTGCCCGCCTCCCTGTGCCTCAGTTTACCGCACACGACTCAGCTGAGAGGCTTTGGGACTTCCCCAATCCCTGCTTATCTTCGCTTTCCAGCCCAGACACGGGGGTGTTAAGACCCAGCCGCCAGGCTTGACCTGGTGAGGGTTGTTCCTGCCGCCTTGGGCAGCGGACTGTTGTCTCGGCTTCCGCCAGAGCTGGGGGAGGAGAGTGCTCCAGGTAAATGGACTTGGAAGTGGCCGCCCTGCTGAGGAACACCGACTCATGTCTCCTAATCCCACACCTCCTCTTCCAGGAAGTCTTCCAGGCCTCCCACCCCGCCCCATGGCCTCAGGTTGAGAGTCCTCGCATGGCTCAGGGCTGGGGAACCTGTTTCTGTCCTTTTAACTCCGAGACCGGGGCCATGAATCACTGTTTTCCTTTAATTAAAACAAATGTCCATCATTGTATGGGGGGCTCCTACAGCTCTCCCCACAGCCATCCATCCATCATGTCAGGCACGTCTGCCCCTGTTGCCAGCATCCTTCTCAAAACATTTGCCTTCTGCCTGAGCCGTCCCTATCAGCTCTGAGACATTGTTTTCAGCTCTAGGGGCGACAGTGACAATTCTCTGCCTGCAAGTACCAGTTTGCTCTCTCCCTATTTCTGGAGGGCACAGGTTTTCAGTCAAGGTGTTGGCAGGGCAACCCTCGCTCCAGACTCTAGGGAAGGGGTCTTCTGTCTATCTCCAGCTTCCGGTGGCTCACAATGGCTTCCCTAGGCCCTCCCAGACCCCATCCTACTTTCCTAGGCCACAACCTTTTCTTTTTTTGGGGGTGGGGGCACCACCGCCCTCTGGTGAGAGTGGGAGGCCCAGCCTTGCTCCTGGAGAGCTGCTGCTGGATTTCAACCACCAAGCCAGTGGGCCGCAGTCCCGCACTCAACCGCTGCGCCACCACCGGGGCTCAGTCCGGCCTCGACCCCCAACAATACAACTGCTTTTGTGGCTACTTCATCGCTGTCATTTTGCTACTGTTACAAATCGTCATGTCAATATCTGATACAATTGTTTTCATTGTTACAAGTTGAACACGATGAAAGCATAGGGATGAATCACGAAACAGCGTAGTTACATATCGTGAAGTATTATTATTCCTAACGACAAATCAGTGCAATGGTGTCTTGAAGCCTGCTGTCGCATAGATCACAGTCTTCACGCTGGGTACTCCTTTGTGCACGGACCCGCCTGGAGTCTCAGTTCCTAAGACCATCGGACATATGTGTTTTACGATGGTCTTACGTGACCCTTGTGAAAGGGTTGTTCGACTCCCCCCAAAGGTTCGAGACCCCCAAATTGAGAACCACTGGGGTGGTACAAGGGTGGCCTCCAAACATGGGAGTTTGAATCCCCCTAGCAGCTCCCAGGGGGAGAGGCCAGGCGGTGTGATCTAGAGAACTCTGTGAGCAGCTCCGACAGACATGGGGGCTGGGACACCTGGGGGCCCCTCGCTCCCCAGCCCGGGTTAGGTCTGCACTTCAGGTTGTCACCCACCGGGCTCTGTAACCGGCTGTCACCGCTTTCGAGCTTCAGAACTGTCTCTCTCTCAATGTGGCTTGGGCAAACGTTTTCAGAGCAAATCCAGTCCATGATCTAAACACGTCTTATTTCGTAACCTGAGTTGGCATTCTCTCAAAGCAGCGGCACGGCCCCGCTCCCTCCCTGGTTTCTCACAGCCGGTTCTCCTGGCCCTTCCTGTCCTCGGACTGTCCGGTGGGTCCCAGGGACGAACGGTTCTGAGCTGTGCTCCTCACAGAGAGGACCTGTGCCATGACAGGCCTCTATGTGGGGTGGCTGCCGTGGACCTCCCCGGGGGCTAATTGAAGGTGACCAGATTTTAACATTGGTAAAGCTGGACATCATTGATGTGTGTGTGTGTGTGTATGTGTGTGTGTGTAGAGGGGGTATATTCCTTTCCTGTTCTCCTGCTGTTCCCTAGCTTGTCAAGCATTCTTCCCCAAAATCAGGACTTTTTTAAAACGCCACGGGCGGGACACGGAAAAAATTGTTTAAAATCGGGACTGTCCTGCCAAAAGTGGGATGTCTGGTCACTAGGCTAATTTCAAGTTATTATGACCCTGAAGGAAAATGTGTGCCCATGGACAGTCCCTGCCCACTCCCTCCCACCCGCCAGCAATCAACCATTTCAGGTCTTTATGGATGTCACTGTCTGAGACATTGCGTCTAAAGCAGTGGTTCTCAACCTGTGGGCCGCGACCCCTTTGGGGGGTCAAATGACTCTTTCACAGGGGTCACCTGATCCATCACAGTAGCAAAATGACAGTGATGAAGTAGCTGTGAAAATCATGTTATGAGGCTGTGCCCCGGTGGCATAAGTGGTTGAGTGTGGGACTGCGGCCCGCGGGCTTAGTGGTTCAAATCCAGCGGCGGCTGGGTAGTGCCCACGACTACCAGAGACAGTGATGCCCTCCCCCCCCAAAAAAAAGCTTAAAATTTTATATTATGTTTTGGGGGAGTGGTTTACAGTCACATGAGGAGCTGGGTGAGAGGGTGGCGGCCTGAGCAAGGTGGAGAAGCGCTGATTCTAAATACAAGGATACGATACGGCTGTGCTTTCCTTTGGGGCCCTGGTGATTGCGCTGCTGGGAGCCTTCGGTGCGTCCGTGTTTGTTTGAACACCTGGTTTCAATCTTTTGGGGCCGCCAGGAAGGAGAGAATTTGCTGTCTCAGACCCTGTGGGAACTTGGGGAGCCCTGGAGGCGTCATGGGGTGTCTCACTGCAGATCAGCAGTTCTGACCCAGCTCCGCTTCATGGGAGACAGACTTCTTTCTGCCCCTGTCAATGTGACAGGCTTAGAATCCCAAGGGGGGTGGGGTGTGCCCCTCTGCCCTCTAGGGTAAAGTGACCAGACGTCCCACTTTTTTACAATTTAACAGCATCTCGTGGCATTTTAAAATTAAATAAATATATTACAATACTATTTTTGCGTTCTATGAACTTTTTTTTTTTTTTGGGGGGCATCACTGCTCTCGGTGGTGGGAGTAGGAGGCCCAGCCCCACTGCTGGAATTGAACCTCCGTCCCAGTGGGCCACAGTCCCGCGCACAACCACTACGCCACCGGGGCTCAGCCCTCTGTGAACATTTTTGTTGCTCCATAGAGACCAAATTTTTCATCAAGAACTCCCTCCTCCCGGTCAATGGTGACCTGCTTAAAATCCCGTCACTTCACTAGAGTGCCTCTGAGCTGGACGGGCCCGGTGGCCATGGTCTGTCTTTTCGTATGGCCGCTGCGTGTTCAACAGCTTGGAGGGATGCTTCTGTTGAAACGGCTTCCAACGACCACGAGACATGGCAGGTGTGCACAGATGTCCCTTCATAGAACGACGGACACTTGTGTGCCCTCAACAAGGGGACGTGCACCACCCGCCCCCCTTGAGGGCTTGCCTCATTTCCACGGGAACGCTCTCTCAAATGAGAGCTTCATCCCGCCCGGCACCTGCTCGTATTTGGACTGGGCGGCTCTATGAGGCAGGGGGGCAGCTCGGCGTCTCCCGGGGTCCCTGGGTGGGGCCAGCAGTGAAGTGCCAGAGTCCAGTCCATCCCGGGGCCTTGGTGCTCTTGTTCTGGAAACCCAGCCACTGGGAGCATGGAGCTCCGTTCTGTTCTCGCCCGGGGCACTGGTGTCCATCCGGTGTCCACGGGATGCCCTGGACGCTCTTAGTTGGTGGGAAGTCTGGAGGTCAGACACAGCTGTCCAGTCGAATGACCTGGGCAAAGGTCATGATGGCCTTTTTCCTAGCGAGGCCAGTTGTCAATCCGTCTGGGCAGAGGCATGGCCACTCTGGGGGCCGTGACCTCCCTGCTGCCCATTCTGGCCTCTGCCAGGTGCTCCCCTTCCCCCCTCCCCTGCCCCGGGAGTGCTCAGGGCCGGGTGGAGGCAGCTGAGCGTGAGTCAGCAGGGCTGTGGTGTCAGAAGTGGCCCTCTTGGCCTGGGACCGGCTGTGCGGAATCCTGTCGGGGCCACCAGGGCAGGAAGTGGGTCAGCTGAGGCGGCAGGCGCCCTGGGCTCACGTGCTCACTGCCCGGAAAGCCTCAGTGGGGGATGACCCCTGGTCACCCTCGCTTCCCCACTCCGTGGCATGCAAGGCTGCTCCCTGGAGCCCACACGCACTGCCGGCCAAACCCAGCGCTACCCACTCCCCTGCCCGCACCTTCCAGAAGGCTTCCTTGGCCGTCACCTTTATGAAGCGGAGCTGGGCAAAGCTAGAGGGCTCACAGCTGAGCTCGAACCACTTGTGTCTTCCAGGACACAAGGGGCTGCATCTGCTCAGCTCCTGCTGGACACCGCGGGGCCCTGGTGGCCGCGTTGTGGTCACCCGCCGGCCTGCTGACAGGGCCAGGTCACTTGATTAAGGACAAAGGGGGTTGTCTCCACCCCACGCCTGCACCCAGAGAAAACCAGCCGTCAGTGCCACGATGGAGAGGTTAGCAAGAAATCGGGCACCCCTAACGAGATACCAGAGGCGGGAAGCCAAAGCTGGGCGTGCTTGGACCAAAGTCACAAGTCACCTGGGCCCCGGCGGAAGCCAACCCGGCCGTCAGCACCAGCAATATGACATCACACGGGTTGTGCCTAACTGAAGGGACCAGACATCCTACTTTTTAACAATTGAACAATGTCCCGCAGCATTTTAAAATAAAAGTAAATAGATTTTAACATTCTATGAACATTTTTCTTGCTCCATAGAGACAAATTTTTAATCAAGAACCACCACCACCCTTCCCCCCATCAATGGTGTCCCGCTTAAAATCTGGTCACTCCTACACTGAGCCATGAAGGTCAGCCAATACCCTCGACCACGCCTCCCCGCCTTTCTTGTCTGCACATGGGCCGGGCCAGAGGGCGAGACGTCCTCCAGCACGCTGGGGCTCCCACTGGGGACTTCCGGCACTGGGCTCCGCCTGCTGGCTCTTCACTCCTGCTCGGTGTCCCTCCCACGCTCCCCCCACGGCCTCTCTTCAGTGACAAACTTTCCCACGGCCCCTGCCGCGTGGCCTGCCACACTGTCCAAGGAGAGGGGGTGCTTGGTGCGACCGTCCCACTTGAAACGTCCCTTTCCCTCCAACAAGGTGCGTGGGTCGACTAAGTGCTTCTGCCACGTGGCTCCTTTCAGCATCGAGAAGCGAGCACCAAGGGAAACTGAGTTCAGAAACTGGACAACGAGCGGCAAGGTCAGTGGTTCGAAACCCACGGCCACTCGGTGGGAGAGGGATGGGGCTTTCTATTCCCGGAAAGGGTTACTGTCGTGGAAACTGACACAGGCAGGCCTCCCCTGTCCTGTCACGTCAGATCAACGTGAGGGCGGTGGGTTTGGTTTTTTGCGAGGCCTCAAGTCCTGCCGCGTGGGTTTGACGATCACAAGGGGAAACTGAGACCCAGGGTAAGGCAGTGCAGGGCCAGGAAGATCCAGGACCGATGTCTCGAATCCTTCTCCCCCTCCTCCACTCAAATCCAGAGTCCCTGGTTTGCAGAAGGCTTTGGATGACGGTGACAGCCTTCGCCCAATTCCTTCTGATCAGGAGCCAGGGATGTCGACAGCGCGCCCTCAGGCAGAGCGCATGGGAAGTGGAACGACCCCACCCCTCTCCGGGGCTTGCCTGGATGTGTCCCTGAGGGGGGTGGCCCCTGTGGAGACTGTCTTGGGGGTCGCATAGGCGTGCTCTATCAATCTGGACCCAATGACCTTGGTTGGAAGACCCCGGACCAATCTTGTCCGCTCTTCCAACAATGCATGTGTCCCACTCGCAGTCCTGCTCCTGCTTCCGTGGTCCCTCCTGTCACGGGGATGCAGGATCTGCCACCAATCTGCATTTGGCAGTCCCCTTTGTTCCATGCCTTCTTGACCGGGCCTCCCCATGGCGCGTCCTCCGTGCCATCAGGACCTCCGTCAGACCGAGGCTGTGTCTGGTCTGTGGGTCGTCTTCTTCCCTTTTAAGGAGCGGGGGCGGGGGGGTGGGGTGGGGGGTGTGCTGGCTACACACTGCACTGCTCACCTCAAGGACAGCAGTTCAAAACCACCAGCTGCTTCTCAGCCAAAAGACGAGGCTTTCTGCTCCCCGAAAGAGGTGCCATCTGGGAACCTGCCGGGGGCAGTTCTCCCCTCCCCTGCCCTGGAGGGCTGCTGTGGGTCAGAGCGACTTGATGGCAGGGATTTGGGTTTGGTCAGGTTTTCTTGTCCCTTATAAGCCTTCATAAATGTCCTCCTCAAATTATATTTGAGGTCGGCGTCTCTTTTGCACTGTAAAACAGCTGGGCCTGTGGAGGAAAAAAGGTCTGGGACGTGTCCCCATATGCTCCCGATCTTACACAGCCTCTACTCCTCTCCTGCACCACACAGTGGGGGAGGGGCCATCCCAAGCTTCCCCCCACCCCTTGGAATCCAGACATGCCCGGACATGCCTGGGCACGCCTTTCAGAAGTCACTGATGGGCAGGAGCCAAGTTGCTGGGGCAGAAAGGAGTGGGTGGGCAGGAGGGCAGAGAGAGTGCGGGTGAGGCACTTCAGGCGCCTGGACTTTGCCCCTCAACCCTCCTTTCCTCCCACCTCTGCCTCCTGTCTCAGCAGCTTCCCTCAATCCTAGGGCTTTGAGGGGTGTATAGGAGTTCCCCTGGCAACAATGGTGGGGTTTCCAGGTTGAGGAGAAGGGGACAATGAGGCAGCCTAGGACCAGAAGGGAGGAGAAGGTGTTAGCTCTCTCCCTCTAGTGGGAGAGATGTACCTCGGTCCTTGGCTTCCAGTGAGAAAGAATTCACGCCCAAGCCTGGTCTGTGCTCCAACTGAACTGATGGAGAATAGAAGCCGCACACGTGTGTGGGACCAGCCCCTCGGGTCGCAGCCTGGCCATGCTGCACAGTGCGGGAGTCACTGGGAGAGACTCCTCTCTCAGAGAGGAGCAAATCCTCTGCTTCCAGCACGCCCAGCTCCCGTTGTGAAGTGGGCTTGGAGATACTGGTCAACCCCATTGGCTGAATCAAATTCACCTGGCCTCGAGGGGCCAATCCAGGTGTACCTCCCACCTAAAAGTGCCAGGAGCTGGAACCTCCTAAAAGCAGAGCCACAAGTGCCCTCTGGGTGACACTGACCAATGGGGAAGCCTGGAGGGCGGGGAAAGAGGGGAGCAACCCAGTCAGCACCCAGGAAAGAGACAGGGAACCTCCGACTGGGAAACCAGAAGGGGTGACGGGACCTGGGAGATGCAAGCCAGAAATGAGGGGAAGGGCCAGGGGAACCTCCCAGAGCCTTCTAGCCTGCAGCAGCACCCCCTGCCTCCCAGCATGCAATGCCCTCTCAGCCTGGACGCTACCTGTCCCTGCTCTGTCCCCAGCCGGGTGATACTTGATACATGACCAGGGGGGTCCCACACATTTCACCACCAGGCCCTGGACCTTCCTGTACCTCTTGCTGACCTCAGTCGTCCTGTGTTTATTATGGCCCAGGTAAGGGTCCTGCTGTGTCGGGAGTGGGGTGTGCGTGGGAGTGGGGGAACAGGGTATCCAGATTCACCTTGCCCCCTCAGGCCCAGTGGCTTTACCCAGAGTGCTGTGGGAGCTACAGGAAGCACCTGGCATCCAGGAAGGCTTCTCGGAGGAGAAGGCAGTAACAAGTACATGTGTTAAGCACCTGCAACCAGCTGGCTAAGGGGCACGGGTGGCGCTGGGGGTTAGGTACTGGGTCACTACCCAGAAGCATGGCGGTTGAGGCTCCCATCTCCTCAGGGAGCAAGATGAGGCTGTCTGCCCCCACAAAGACTGACCCTCTCCGGAGCCCTAAGGTGCAGTTCTACTCTGTCCTACGGGATGGCCGTGGCCACCGACTGGGCTGGAGGGCAGTGAGGGTTGGTTGTGAATGAACCGGGCTTAAGCTGAAGGAGGTATCTGAATTCTCATGACTGTTTAATGAAGGATGGGTAAACTGAGGCTAGAAGAAGAGTCCGGTCCCTCCTGACTCTCTCGCCTTAGACGCTTCCCCAGGGCTCAAGCGCTACAAGGTCTGCTCCACCCCTGCTCACTGCACCCCTTCCTGAATCCACAGCCCGCACTCCCTCCCGCCCTCCTGCCAGCGGCCTCCAGCAGTCTGCAGCCAACCAGGAGCAGTTACAGGAGTGGGCGCTTCTGGTGTGTGTGTGCACGTGTGCGCGCACGCTGTGTGTTTGTGCGCTTCTGTTTGTGCTTTTGCGCATGTGTGTGTTTCTGTGGGCTTCTCTGTGTGTGTGTGCATGTGCATGTGTGTGCACTGCGTGTGTGTGCACCTCTGTTTATGCTTTTGCGCACGTGTGTGTTTCTGTGTGTGTGTGTGTCTCTGTGGGCTTCCGTGTGTGTGCTTCTCTGTGCTTCTGTGCATGTGTTTTTCTGTGCATGTATGTTTCTGTGGGCTTCTGTGTGTGTGTGTGTCTGTGGGCTTCTGTGTGTGCATTTCTGTGTGTGTGCTTCTCTGTGCTTTTGTGTACGTGTGTTTTTCTGTGCATGTGTGCGTATCTGTTGGCTTCTGTGTGTGTGTGTTTCTGTGTGCTCTGTGCTTTTGCGCACGTGTTTTTCTGTGCATGTGTGTACTTCTGTGTGTGTGCGTGCACGCACTCTCCAGAGGGCACTTCTCCATACTATGGTCAGCGTGGCCAAGGGGCAGTATGGGGCCTGGCTGAGCCGAGGTCTCTGTAGGTGTAGGGTACAGGGGTCCTCGTCTGAGCACTCGGTAGAAACAGAAAGGTGGCCCCCACCCTGGGGCTGAGACCCCTCTCAAACGGAGACCCTCCCCTGGACTGCCCCCCACCAGCAATGAGACCTTGAAACCAGGCCCCCAGTACCAGCAGCTCTGCCAAGGAAGCCAGGGCCCAGGTTCCAGATGGTTCCTCTCCCCGCCCGGACCCGAGGTCCTCACTGCCAACGCCCTTGGGGAATCAAAGGCTCCTTCTGATGTCCCAAGGTGTCGTCACGCCCCTCTGCACCTCCTGCAAACGAGGACACTCCCGGGGCCTACAGGGTCCTGGGTTCAGATCCCACACCCTCTCTCCCCTCCCTGCGACCAGTGTCTTCTCCCTGCCTGCTGGGCGAGCCTCTGCCCACTTGGTGAAGGTGGTGAAGGGAGGACCACTTCTCAGGGCTGTGGGAAGCCTGGCGCACCCACCTGGCTGTGTGACCTGGGGCGTCGCTGCACCCCTGTTCTGGAAGGCAGCCTTCAGCGAAGCCTCGTCCATTCAGTCTCAGCGGAGCTTGGTGTACTAGATGGGAGAGCACGCGGGTTCCGGGCGGGGTGCCTGCTCTCCCAGTGATTCCGGCCAGTGCACTACTGTCGGTCAATCTCACAGCAGCTACCAACGGGGGTCCACATGGAACCTACCCCCCCAGCCGAGGCCTGCCCCAGGTTAACCTACCCCCCCATTCCCAACCCCACCCAAGGACACACACACGAAGTCCAACATTTCCACTGCTTTATTTGCTCTCTGGGTGTCAAATGTGGGGTCCTTCAGAGCCCCCAGCACTGCCTGGCAGCCCCTCCCCTGCCCCTCGGGGTTCCAGACAACAGGGTTTTGGACAAGGCACTCATGGGTCCTCTGTAAGGTGGGGGAGAGGCTACACCCCAGCAGAAAGGGCCTGAGTCCCCGGTGGGGGACAGAGAATAGTCACAGCAGGAAGGATTTTTTTCCCCCCTAGAGAGAAATGTGGGACAAGATAAACACCTGAGATGTTGGGGAGCCCCTGAAACACACTGGGCACCACTTGGGCAGTTATAAGGCAAACCCGGCTTCCCACAGCTCCTGGGGGGCCCCTGTGGTGGCCAACCTGCTGGGGACCCCCGCAGAGCCACTCTCGGTAAGGGATCCTGAGGCAGAATGGAGGACATGAAGGCCGGCCCCTTCCCTCCAGTCCCATGTCATCCGTAAGGGGCAGGCACTTCTGTGGGTGACAAGGGGGGAAGCGGGGGGTCAGGAGAGGGTAGACGAGCTGGGGGGGGGCAGCTGGAGCCCAGAGCGCCCTGCCCCCCGCCCTTCAGCTTGTGACAAGGGTCCCAGACACAGGGATGGGGGCTTCCAGGTGGGGGCGCTTGTCGTTTATCAAGGAGTGAACTTTCCAAGTGTGGACGTCAGCAAACACACACACACACACACGCACGCCCTGCCCAAGGGTCTCCCAGCCAGCAGCAGGGGGCAGACGGAGGTTGTCCTTCACAGTCACTTGTGCACCTGGAGGAGGGACAGAGAATCTGGGCTGGACAGACAACCCTTCCCCAAGGGCTTCCCAGCCCCTCCGGCCACGGCCACAGAGTGGGAGCCACAGGGAAGAATGGGGCTTTGTCTCAAAGCCTTTAGCAGAGGGGCTTCTGAGTTCAGACACTCCTAGGGGCGGGGAGGTCAAAGGTCACCAGTCTAGACAGTGAGAGACTGCCAAAACAGACTGGGGAGCGGGGAGGGGGGGGGGGTTGAAGTTGCAGTAGCCAGGCGGCCTCCTGCCCGAACCCCGCAGGGACTTAGAAAACACAAGTGCCCACGCCGGCTGAGCCCGGCTCCCGGCGGAAACCGTGAACAAAAAGGCGTCGCCAGCCCGGTACACTGGAGCCGGGCCTTCCATTCTGCAAACTTCCAAAGAGGGGCGGCGGAGAGGAGGGGGCTCCTTCCCGAGCCGGAGCTGCTGCGCAGGGCCTCTTCCCGCAGCTCCCGCGCCGACAGGACCCCGGACCCCGCCACTGCCTCACGGGCCTCCGCACCTGGGCTTCTCCCCCTCAAACGGGCCCCGGGATTCCAAGCCTGGAACCCACGGGTGCAAACTCATTGCCATCGAGTTAATGCCTGCTGCCAGGCACCCGAGGTTTCCGAGACAGTAACGGAGACAGCCTCCTCTTTCCCCCATGAAGCGGCTGGTGTTCTCGAACCGCTGACCTTGCAGTTAGCCAGCCAATTCTCGTCACCACGTCCACCCACCTTGAATGCCTGCTTCTTCCCATCTTTCTCTTTCTCCCCCTCCCCACTCCCACTCCCTTCATTCCTCTTTTATGCAACATACTCACGAGCCCTCACTGACCTCTTTTGGAGGGTGGAGGGCTGAGGGGATGGAGGGGTTGTGAATCAAGGTATGGGGGGAGGGGCGTTCCTGGATTATAAAGGGCGCACCATCAACCTGGCTATCTGGGCATCAAAAGCCACAATCACTGCTCCTACATACCTAAGCCTTCACCTGGACACCCCATGGGGCTCCCCCAAAACATACAACCCCTGACCAGACACGCCACCTCACTCTGACCGTCCCTCCCAGCACCCTTCGACTCCCCTTCCCCCATCAGCACATCCACCTCCTCTAGCAACTCCTGCCCCTGCCATGCTCCACCCACTGCACAAACCCACCTTTATGCCCCTGCCACCCCCACCGGGGGCTTGGCTTGGAAACCCAGAGGGGGAGAGAGTGCTGTGTTCTCCCCGCCCACCCAAGGGCATTCTGGGTCCTGACCCAACAGACAGACAAGGCGGGGGTGAGTGGATGGGGTGGACCGAAAGGAAAAGACTGCCGTGATCAAATGAAGGCGAAACACAGACATGAGAAGGCTGGCAGTGGACAAGTGCAATGTTTAATGGGCGCTGGAGTCAGCGGAGTGGGATGGGGTGGGCCAGCCCAGCCCTGGGGTGGGGAGATGACACGCGCACTCTGCAGGGGCCCGACAGTGAGGTCCAGCTCCTAGGAGTTCCGAGCAGACTGGCAGGTGAGATGAGGACAGAGACAAACAAAAGGGGGTCTAGGAGGGGGGATGGGGGGAATGTCCGGGTGCCTTCCTGCTCAGCCTGAATCTGGGTCACCCCCAGTCCTCCCTTTGCGCCTCATCCTCCCCATCCCATCCCCCCCACCCCTTTCAGAGCTTCCTCAGGCATCTGCGGGACCTTGAAACTGGTCCAACGGACCCCTGGAGGAGACCCCCTCAAACACCGCACATTCAAATGGCCACAACTTCTGCTCCCAGAAGATAGGCACGCTGCTGTGGCAATGTCCCCCACTCCGTGTGACACAGAGGGGGTGGCTATGGTGGGAGCAGAGGCCTCATCCTTTCCACCTGCTGCCCTCAATCCCCAAATGCTGCCACCATAAACCCACCACCACCCATCGGCACCCAGCTCGCTGACCGCAGAAAGCAGGAAGCACTTCTGACAAAACCCCATCAATGCCGACTTCCACGGGGCTGGGCTGGCTCCCACCCTGGGAGGGGTCAGGCAGGGGGGCCCATACGAAATGAAGCCAAATAAAAATCTCTGCTGTTTTAAAAATCACGGGGTGCTGGAGAGCCCTGTACCCAGACATGATGGGACGCTGAGTCCGAGTTGCAGGGGGGAAGAGAACCGGGGAGCCCCTCTCCTTGGGAAACGCAGGCCAGGGCGTGCCGACGGGAGCCTGACGGAGTGGACTCCGCGCTGCTGCTTCCCCCTTCCTGCTCCAGGGGCCAAAGCCACCTGCTGGCGGGCATCGCCCTTGACCCTGGCTGGCAAGTTCAAAGTCACCAGGGGGCATGAGAGGAGCTCACTCCTGAGGCCGGTCTCTCAAACCCAGGACCCAAGAGCCTGCCCCAGCCCCACCTCGATGACGACCCACTCTGGAGGCTCCGTGGCGGGGAGGGGGAGGGTAGCTGCAGCCCCAGCCCCTTTGAGGACCCAGGAGCACCTCGTCCCCAGCAACGGCACTTGAGATAATCCAGACCAGCTCCGGCCCGGGGCCGGTGTGCCGCTGCTGTCAATCTTCACGTATTCAAGAGAAAGAATCGCACGCAAGTTGAAATGGCCAGGTCTGCTTGCCGACGGGCCGCTCCTTGGGGGCTGCCCCAGCACCCGTGGGGTCCACGGTCCAGAGTGCCAGGGTCTGAGGGCAGCGCCTCGCCCCATGAACCAGGAGATCCAAGGCCAGCCCCAAACAAAGACACGAAGTCCTTCGTCCCGGCTTAGAGGCGGAGAGCCAGGGAAGACACTCCTGCCGCCGGTACCATCTGAGTTTCATCCACGGGGAATATAAATTACAGAGTGCCTCTCACTAGTACTGCTAGTGTTGTTTTTCAAATAGAGTGAGAAAGAGAGAGGAGAAGAGAAACCGAAAAATCACCTGGCATCGTGCCGGCGCTGTCTAGGGCAGAGATCAGGAGGAAGGCTCCTCCGGAGGCTTTTCTGTGGCAGGAAAACCAGGCGCTGATGGAAAGTTCTGGAATCCTTTTTTTTTTTTTTCGCCTATGGTGGCTCCCCCACCCACCTCGGGGCTGCCGAGGAGCGATTCGCTTCGCGGGATCCCCTCCCTCAGCAAAAAGCAAAGGGAAGCGTCGAGGAACACAAGCGCGCTGCCTCTTGCTTCACATCCGCGGGCACCTTCTCGGGCAGCGGAGACGGTGCAGTGCGTGAGCCCGAGGGAGGCCTCGGCCCGCAGACGGCTCGGCCTTCCGAGTCCGGCCCGGCGGGCGGGTGGGGGTGCCCCCTGGCAGGGGTGGAGGCAGGTCCCGGGGCCTCAGTGTTTGTGGCGACAGTTGATCTTGCCCTCGGACTGCTCCAGGACGTCCAGCATCTCCTCGATGATGGCGCGCAGCGCCCGGCCCAGCTGGTCCGCGTTGTACGGCTTGCCCAGCGGGGGCACGTGGACGAAGGCCGAGCGGCCGTGGCTCTGGTACAGAGACGTGTAGTAGGTGAAGTCACACAGGTACCTGAGCCGGGCGGGGGGCAGGAGAGAGACCCGAGTGAGCGCCTGCCGGGGTCCGACACCCCCCTCCCCCGCAGGCAGACCCCTAGTCGCCTCGGGGCTCCCGGCAACATCCCAACGAGGAGACCCGCGTGCTGTCCGAAGTGCCGGTGCACCTGCGCAGAAAGGGTCCCCACCCCACCCCCACCCCCGCACTCCTCCTATGCAGGAAGGGGAGGTCAAATCACAAGTGGGCGGGTGTGTGCCCTAGTCTTCCCGGTTTTAAGGGCCCTCCCTGCATGAGTCCAATCCGACTCGGAGTGACCCTCTAGGGCACTATAGGTTGGCCTGTCAACCTTTACGGGAGTACGCAGCCTCGTCTCTCTCCCGAGGAGCGGCGAGTGGTTTCAAACTGCCGACCTTGGGGTGGCAACCCAATGCGTCACCCACTACACCACCGTGGGCTCCTGTTTAAAGGTCCCGAAGCACTCTGCGCTGGAATGGCCAACCCCAAGGCGGTTGGTGAGAACCCAGGGCCGGTGAGCGGTTCCCTGAAGAGGACCATCAACTTCATCGACTCCCGACTTAAGCAGCTGCAAAGGCTGAAACCCTGAACAAGACTGGACTGACTGTCGTGGGGAAGCCTTTGAACATTGAGCCTAAAACCTAAACAAGCTCCTGAGTTACCGTGTATACTCCTGTAGAAGCTGACTCTTCTAATGCGGTTTTTGTGGCAAAATCCGGTGCCTTGGCTGATAATCGGGTCAGCTTATACTCGAGTATATATGGTATTTTAAACTCCAACAATGAAGACAGCTAGCGGAGGGAGTCTGCCTTGAGCATTGCGTGCTTTGAAAGAACGGCCTCCATTGGGTGAAGCTGACAACAGGGACTGCAGAGGAAGCTGGGAAGCTTAATGGGCAGCGAGTTTCTCTTCCTGGCAGGGGCGGCTCGGGAAAAGCATAACCTGAAGAACACTGGCAAGGTCTCGGAGGGCCTGCTGGGACGGCGGATGTCCTGTGTGTAGAGTCTCAGCACAACGTGGGAATCTCAGCTTCCTCCTCAAGAAGCAGCTGGTGAGTCTGAGCCACAGACTTGATGGTGAGCAGGGAAGCATTTCCCCGGTAGTGCCATCAGGACTCTGTATACACACGTACACACACACACACAGACATTCACACATACACACAAACACACAAATACACCCATACACACACATAAATACACACACACAAGCATATATACACACGCATACAAGCACACACGTACACACATACACAAAAAACACATGTATGCACATACACACATATACACATGCACACACATGTTTACACACATACAAACATTCATAAATGCACACACATGCACATACATACACACAAACACACATGCACACAAACATACGCGTACATATATAGAAATACATACACTTATATGCATACACACATATACACACATACAAACACACATACACACACACATACACATGCAAATACACCCACACATACACACACATACAAACACACAAATACACCCATACATACACACAAGCACACAAATATACCATACACACACATAAATACACACACACAAGCACATATACACACACATACAAGCATACACGTACACACACACAAAAATAAACATGTACGCACATACACACATATACACATGCACACATAAATACATACACATTTACACACATACACACAAACATACATAAATGCACACATATGCACACACGCACATACATACACACAAATACACATGCACACAAACACACATGCGTACATATATAAAAACACATACACTTATACGCATGCAAACACACATACACGTACACACACGCATACACATGCAAATACGCCACACATACACACGCATACAAACACACTCATCCATGTACACACACGCATACACATACATGTACGCACATACACACATATACACATGCACACATAAATACATACAGGTATATATACAAACACACACAAATACATACACAAACCACAATACACACGAACATATACACATACATACACACAAACACACATAAATGCACACACATGCACACACATACACACAAGTACACACGCACACATACACACGTACCTATATATACACAGAAACACACACTTACACACATACACACACAGAGACACGCGCATGCATGCGTGGGATTGATTCTGATTACAGCGACCCTGCGGGACGGAGCAGGACTGCCCCTGTGAGTGTCTGCGTGAAGGAGCGGAAAGCCCTGTCTTCCTCCGGCGGGTGGGTTCCCACTGCTGACCCTGCAGTTAGCCGCCGTGCGTGACCTCGGTGCCACCTGGGAGACGGCATGGAGTCGCTCTGTCTGTGGTACACGGGCTCTCCGAGTCGGAATGGAGCCGACGGCAAGTCGCAGCAGCGTCTCTAGTTTCCAGAATCAACCTCCGCCCAGCGCTACCTCGAAGGCAGACAAACACCAGTGTCTGTGAACCGAGGAGGGACTGGAGGACGCCGGGGCCAGCTCCCTGCGGAATGAACGGCGTCGGAGGACGGGCCCCAGGGTTGCAGCGTTGAAATGAGAGCACCACGCGCTGCAGCACGGCGACGATGGTGAGGCTCGCACACACTGGACAGTGTTTCCTCCGGTTGTGCCCGGGGTCGCTGGGGGGCGGAACTGACTAGATGGCACCTGTCAGCAATAGCAACTGCCAGGCCACGTCTCCATCCACGGGGGACACTACCCAGCCAGGCCTCCATCCATGGGGGACACTACCCAGCCAGGCCTCCATCCATGGGGGACACTACCCAGTCACGTCTCCATCCATGGGGGGACACTACCCAGCCAGGCCTCCATCCATGGGGGACACTACCCAGCCAGGCCTCCATCCACGGGGGCACTACCCAGTCACGTCTCCATCCACGGGGGACACTACCCAGCCGGGCCTCCATCCATGAGGGACACCACCTGGCTAGGCCTCCATCCATGGGGGACACTATCCAGCCAGGCCTCCATCCAATGGAGCCAGACACAAACCCACGGGGAGTGCTGACCAGAGAAGCAGAGGAAGGGGGAGCACTCGGGACAACGCACACCCCGTGAACTGTCACGAACAAGCAAAGGCACAGAAGGTAAAGATTCGAAATCAACGGTGCAAGGGTTCTGTGCAAGCACAGGCGAATACGTGCTAAGTCTCTGAGCTCCCAGTGTCGTGGCTGTGGGGGCGGGAAGAGTGAGAGGAGAATGTTTTACGATGGGCTGGATGAGACTGTCTTTCAGAATTATCTATGGCACTGAAAAGTAGTTCAGAGAGAAAGAGAGAGACCAAGAGAGAGACATGAGTGGCGAACTCAGTCATTTATCCTGTCCGACAGTCCATTGGTTTGGAGAAGTTGCAATTCCTGGCCCTCCCATGCTCTGGGAGGGCGAGGGAACATCCCCAAGGATGTGACGGGTGTTGGAGCTGAAAGTAGAGTGATGCGAGGCAGGTACGCTCCAGACAGGGAACGGCATGTGCAAAGGTCCTGAGGCAAGCACGCCTGTGGTGTGTTTTCAAACGGGAGGGAGGCTGGTTTGGATTCCAAACCAGAGGAGTGATGAGCACAGAGGAGTGAGCAGGGGTCCCAGGAAAGAGACCAGACCAAACCAGTGGCCAGTCGGTTGATTCTGACTCCTGGTGGCTGGCTGGACACCAGGTTTGGGTGGCGAAGAAGGAAAACTAAGGCTCATGCCTGCCCCACAAGGCCCCGGACCCTACCTGCCAGCATCCTGTGAGATGGTCACCGAGACGTCCAGGCCCAGAGTGGTGACTCTCTGGCACACGGCGTCCATATCGATGATAGAGTCAATGCTTTCGGGCCCGTCCTCCACGCAGCACTGGGAGCCCGGGCAGAAGCGGCAGTTGTCCAGCCCCTTGTAGCCCTTGTTGTGCCCGCACTTCTCCAGAGTCACGGTGGTCGCCATGCCTGACACCCCGACGTGCACCACCAGCTGTGGACAGAGGGGCGGGGTTGAGCACAGCGGGCCTGCACCGGCACGCCCAGTCTCCGGAGAAGGCGGCGTCCTTGGAATTACACCGTTTCTGACCTCTGGCTGCTGGGGCGGATCCTGCAGTCACTCTTGCAGAACGGTATGTCAAGCCAGACATACAAGGATGGGAAACACGCAGGAGGTTCATTGCAGGCTTATTTCCTACTAGAATCCAATACTAGAAGCGGTCACCCTTGAGGGGTTAATTACATAGGAGCTACTGCACAGCTGTTAGAGTGCTCAAGGCAGGTCCTCTGGAATGATCTTCCAACCTAATGGTCAAATGCAAAAGGCAAGGTGTAATTTCCAGGAACTCTAGCATAGCTGGTGTCTATACAGTCAGATGTGGAAAGCTAGAGGGAGGATGGCAACAAGCGTACCGATGTGGCCTGCACACAGTTGATGTAGGGGTGGATCGTCATGGGAGTTGGATGAGCCCCCAATAAAATGACTTATAAAAAAAAAAAGGAGGGGAAAAGAGGAGCCTATACCAAGGGCTCAGGTAGAAAATATTTGGAAATGAAGATGGCAACATGTGTACAAATATGCTTGATACAAGTGATGTGTGGAATGTTATAAGAACTGTAAGAGTCCCCAATAAAATCATGGGGGGAAAAAAAGAAACAAAGAAAGTGAAAATGAAAAAAAAAACTATGAAAAATTACACAGTAATTAAAATAATGCATAGGGAAACTTTTTAACGATCTTGGGAAATGTCCATAATGAAATATTTATAAAAATATTATAACATAGCTTTGAAGATCGCTTAAATTCTGTTAATTAGGATACACTTGAATACCGCATAGGAACGATCAATTACTTGCAGGTGTGCTTACAGAGAGGCGGCATATGCTAAGAAAATGTAGGAATGTGAACTGTATGCAGAGTAGCAGGAGACTGTCCCAGGTGGCGGCCACTGACCACATGTGGCTGCTTGAAATGTGGCCAGCCCATACAGTAATGTGTGGTCAGTTTAAAACACACCAGATTTCAAAGAAGAATGACCATCTCATTTGCAATTTTTTCACTTTGATTTCAGGTTGAAATAGTAATACTTTAGATGGCCTGGAATAAATCAAGCATATTATGAAAATTAATTCCGCCTGCTTCTTTTAACGTGCGTGGGGTTCTCTGGTTTGCTTTTAGGTGGTGTTATGGGTCGAATTGCATCTGCTGCAAATCTATGCTGCCGTCCAGAGAACTCGGCCTTGTTGGGAAATGAGGTCTTTGAAAAATGTTATCCATCAAATTAGCCGGAGATAAAAGCGTGGGAGTCCAGGGGGTCCTGCTCCTGTGTGAAGGGTGCCCTCCCCCAGACCAGAGGACGCAGACACAGGGAGGTCCCTGGAAGCCACCAGCTGCCAGCTGAGCGGCATGGAACAGAATCTCCCTCGGAGACTCACATCCGGCGCTCGGAACTGTGAGGTGACACTTCCTGTCCTAAATAAGCCGCCCACTGTGTGGGATGTTGTCTCAGCCACCGAGGCCATAGGAAGACAGACACGTGGCTCTCCAGGAGACCGTGCTGCGTGAGGCTGGGCTGCCCCTCCGGGAGCAGAGAGCTGGCCTGCTTCCGTTCAGTGCTGGGCCCGAGCACCCGGCCCCAGGCCTGGCACAGAGCGGGGTCCACACATTAAATCCGGGGGGAAGGGGGGACATGTTAAAACAAAACCACAGGGGGAGTCTCTCTCGATCTCTGCCGCCGAGTCCGACTCAGCTCCTAGCGAGAACAGGGCAGACCAGCTCCTGTGGCTTTCTGAAACTCACTCTCTAGGGGAGTAGAAAGTCATCTTTAGCCCAAGGAGCAGCTCGTGGTTTTGAACCGCTGACCTTGTGGCTAGCGGTGCACTGTGTGATCCTGGTGGGATATCCCTGTGACCAGGCTTGACAGATGATTTCTGTCCATAAGGATGTATTTTATCTTTGCAGCAAAGATATCTGTCAATGGGGCGGAGCAGACAAGGGGCAACGTTCTGGGAACTTCTTCGCCGTAACCAAACTCCTTGAGGGGATGAGTCGCTGGGCCGGGGTTGAGGGTCACAGTCTCTCGGGGGGAGGCGGGGCACCACAGCCACCTGGCAGAACACAGCACACAAAGACAATGCTCGGCATTCGGTGTCCTCAGTGAGGGCAGACCTGATATCTCACACTCACGCGTGACCTTGGGAGATGAAAGGACGCCTGTCTCCCGGCCCAGAGGAAAGGAGTGAAGAACATGAACAACGCAGGGAACAGCGAGTCTGTGGATGGCTGGGCGGCAAGAACCTCGGCCCCCGTGCCCTCTGCCCAGAAGGTCAGATGGCGTCCGGCCACCCCCACCCCCAGTCCTGACAGAGATCAAAGGAGAAGGTCCTGGAGAGAGTGGGAGAAAATTGCGCAGCAAAACTCAGACACGCTTTCAAAAAAGGCTCATTGGATGGATGGAGACTAGTGGGATGTGTATGTTATGGCCACGTGAGACGGGGTGGTCCTCGTGAGCTAACGTGGTCCCCCAGATGGCCTGCCCCTGCTCCAATCCCTGGAACCGTCACTGGAAAAAGGGGCTTTGCAGACACAGGGAGAGAAGAAAGAGAGGAAGGCACAAAAGAGAGAAGGTTGGGTGAAAACCTGGATCAAGCCTTGCCTGAAGCTGACATTGTGCCCGCGCTGGCTTGGAGAGTGTTTTTACCATTGCTAAGAGCCAAGCAAGTTCTGACCGACAAGAAAAAACCCAGAGGGGCAGAGCCGGGCACTGCGAAGTCCCAGGCCCTGGCCTTTCTCCACTCTAACCCGTGACCTTTGAAAGACAAGGTTGTGGCGTGGGCCACGTGGTAGGAATAAGAATGCCCCATTCACGCGTGGGCCCTGCCTGCGAGTCCTGAGGAGGAAAGGCCTGGCCACTCACCTGTGGACTGTGCTTCTCCCAGAGGGCAGGGATGAGCCTCTGCACTGTCTTGTATTCCACAGGGATCTCGTACACATGCAGGTCCACACTGTCGCCCAAGCCCAGCTTCTCCAGCTCCTGGAAGGGAGGGCAGATGGAGCGTTGCAGTGTAGGGTGGGGGGTGGAAGGGAGCTAATACGGCCCCTGAAGACAAACCAGCCAGCCCGCAGAACTGGGTGGGCTCCCAGCTCTTTCTGCTGAGCCAGAGGGGTTTCAACTGTACTTCTGCCAAGGCTGGAGTCTTCCTGGGTTTCAATGCCGGCTCTGCCAACTGACACTGGCTGGGGAGGAGCAGAGGAGGGCCGGTGCATTTGGAGAAGAACACGGGACGCACGTCGGACTGCCGGGAGGACAGACAGCCTGCTCCTTAGCCATCACCTCGCCAGCAGGGTTCCCATTCAGAAATGAGGGTGAGTTAGGATGTTCCCGCATAGACAGAAACCAGGGGGAGTGTGTAAGCACCAGACCCAGCAAGAATGAAAGGAAGTCCTCCGGGCAGAGCCCACGAGACCAGCCTCGAGAGCCCAAGTGTTGACACTGAGCACCCAGCCACCTGGACACATACGCATGTCACCACGAGGTGGTCGGGCCCCAGGGCCCTGCAGCTGCCATGGACGGTACCCCAACCAGAAAAGGAGGGGGGCTGGTACCCAGAAGAGACCTTTCAAAAGGGGAGTCTAAGTGACTCGGTAATAAAGAGTCTCAAAAAAATAACAGTGAGGGAAAAATATATTCCCCCCCAAACCCTCAACGTTGATGAGAGAGGGCAAAACTCCATCAGTCTCCTGGGGGGCGGGGAGGGGATGTTTGACAAAATGTTTGAAGTGACTTTTTTCTCTATTGATGACGAATGGCACTGAATGTAAATGGATCACGCACATCAAGAACAAAGGAAGTGAGGTGGGTGTGTTAGACTAGAGAAACAAATGCGTGAACATGCACAGGGATATAAGGGAGGGGTTTATATGCCAGAGGAATGGAACATTGAGAAAGTCTCCCAACCCAGTGCAGTCCGAGGTCATAAGTCCGATCAGCCCTTGTGTCTGATACCAATCCATAAGACCTCTTCAGACTCACGAAGCACATGCAATGACTTCAGGACAATCACAGGCCAGTGGGTGCCGAGTCTTGGGTAGAAGCAGCTCAGCGCTGGCAGGGTCTCTCCGTGGCTCCTCGTTTCCAGGGCTCAGGGTCTCTCAGCATGCTGCCATGTGTCTCGTCAGTACAGCGTCTCTAAGAGACGGAGTCCCGTGTCTTGTCTTGTCGGTGGAGCGTCTCCAAGGGGGGAAATACCGCAAGACTTTCCAGAATTCTCAGGAGAAAGCCATGCCCACGCAGAGGTCTCATTGGCGATCTCCAGAATGACCGGCTAGACTCCGCCCCTACACTCCCAATCCTGACATTGAACACCAGGTGACATGCGTGGCCACAGTGGGTGAGGCTTTGCCAGGTTGTGCTTTGGACAGGTGGTCAGGACGGAGCCGTCCTGGGAGAAGGCCCACGAAAGAGGAAGACCCCCAAGGAGCGGGCTCGACGCCCTGGCTGCCCTCGTGGGCTTCCCCATCGGGATAACTGTGGGCGGGGGTGGGGACCGGGCGGTGTTTCGAGCTGTGGCACAGAGGGTGACCCTGAGTCGGACGGACGCGACGGCCCCTTACGACAACGGCTATATCGTGGGCTGTGTGACTGCGACCACCAAGGGGGAGTCTCGGCTTCCCTGTCCTCATCTACAAACGGGGAGAGAGAACTACTCACCTCCTAGGGCTGCTATAAGAATGAGAGGAGCCGGATGGAGACTTCTTAAAGGGTGAGAACGACAACAACAACAAACCCAAACTGACCGCCATCAGGTCTGTGCTGTCTCCTCAGGGCTGGGTGGAACCGCCCTGCGGGTCTCTGAGACCATGTCTCTTTACCAGAGTAGGCAGCCTCATCCTTCTCCCACACAGGGGCCGGGGGTTTCGAACTGCCCACCTCGTGGCGAGCGGCCTGACACCCTCTCTGCCTCCCCGGATGCGGGGGAAACAATACACAACAGGGGAGGGGCAAGAATTAAAGGAGCCAATTCCCACTACTCCCCAGTCCGTTCAAACAGTACCGTCTCCTGAGCTAGAGTACCCCTCACACTCTCTTCACACCCTGCCCGCCGACCGTGAGTCGCCTCTGGCTCTTACACATCAGGGGTCTTCAAACGGCGCGTGGAAAAATCCCACTGTCAGGCTGCGCCCCGGTGGCGTAGCGGTTGTGTGCGGGACGACGGCCCACTGGCTTGGCGGTTCAAATCCAGCAGCAGCTCTCCGGGAGCAAGGGTGGGCTTCCTACTCCTACCAGGGCAGTGAGCGATGCCACACAAAAAACAAAGAAAACAAAAAAAGAAAAACCCCCCCGTTGCCTAATTCAGTTTTCCCACCAGGTCTGGGAGCCCTCGGACACTTGCTGAAGGGTGCTGACGGAGCCGCGGAGGCGTCCTGGCCTCTCGGTTGGCGCCCGCTGACGCCAAGTCCGTAGTTCCCGACCGCCAGCCGCTCCCTCATCCACCGACTGCCCCGAAAGCTCCAGGCGCAGCCCCGCCCTGTCCCGCAGGCCCACCGAGAGTGGAGTCAGCTCGAAGGCGGAAGGAGTGACTTTGGCATCTTCATTCTGGGATGTGGGATCATAGGGGGCTTGTTCTTGGGTGACTGACTGACTTGACTCGGCCTGCTCTCTGTCGTGGCGTCCTCTGCCCCCTCGGAGCACCCACCCCAGGAAAACAGAACGAAACCCCACCGGCCTTGTCCCCCCCCCCCCCCATTGTCCTCATGCCCGAGCCCACTGTCAGAGCCGCGGTGCCACGCTGCCCCTCTCCTCCTTGTCACTGCCCCGCTCCTCGACCGAGCACCATGTCCTTCTCCAGAGATGGCTCTCTCCTGCCCACCCGCCCAAAATACGGCCGTGGCACCAAGTCTCACCAGCTTTGCCTCGGAGGAGCACGTCTGGCTGTCCTCCTTCTAAGAGAGGCCATGGTCCTTGACCTTTGAGCGGACGGTGGTCCTTTCCACAGTCTGCGCCAGCACCCTCATGCAAACCTTCCTGCCTCATATCCAGCGTGCACAGCACGGGAGGCGTCGGTCGGGTGCCATAATTAGTATGCTGTGTTGGTAGCCACCACCAAAAACAAAATGTTTATAAAGGAATGATCAAGAAACGCATAGAATTCTCAAACAAAACCAGAAGTATATTAAAGAAAAACTAAGATAGCATTATATATATATATACATGTTTGTGTGCAAATGTACATAGATATACATAAATATATGTGTACAGCTCTCTTTTGTGTGTGTGTGTGTGTGTGTGTGGCATCACTGCCCTGGTGGGAGTAGGAAACCCAGCCTTGCTCCTGGAGAGCTGCTACTGGATTTGAACCATCAACCCTGTGGGCTGCAGTCCCACGCACAACCCCTGCGCCACTGGGGCTCAGCCACAGTACTCTTTTGAAATTGCCTTTCTAACCCTTATTCCTTGTCCCTCACAGTGACATTAGTGGCAGTCATCACTATTATCCATTTCCATTTTTCCTCTTCACCCTTTTTTCCTGGAAAAAAAAAACTGATCCATGACCCCTAAGCAATGGCTTGCTCTCTCCCTCCACTCCCCCCTGC
>PVJH01030780.1:0-24466 GCA_004026705.1 Nesogale talazaci
CTCTAAGCCAGACTGCTGTTGCTCCAGTTGCACCAGCGTCTCTACATCCTCCTCCTCATTGCTTTTAATTCCCTAGCTGTTCCCATCTTTGGTGTTTCCTCACCACTCCCTACTTCCCCCAAGTAGGTCTCCCTCTTAACTTGTTTACATTAAGAGAAAATGTATCACAAAACTAGGAAATGGGCAGAATTGGCATCTGAATTTAGATAGTTCTGATTCCACAACCCATATGCTTAATTGTAACAGGATTTTGCAGAGTAAATAATTCTTTAAAAGAAACAAATTTTGCGCGGGACTGTGGCCCACTGGGATGGAGGTTCAATTCCAGCGCCACAGGAGCAAAGGCTGGGCCTCCCTCCTACTCCCACCACCAGAGGGCAGTGATGCCCCCCCTAAGAAAAGAAACAAATTTTACACATATTGATGGCATAATTTTCTTATAAAGATCAAACAGGACTGATATTAGAAATTAGCCTTTTACCATCTTAGGTAAACTGCACCAAAATATCCAAATTTTTACAAAATCATTTGCTATTGAATAAATAACATGCTGTATGTTTTATTTCCATAAAACAAACTCTAATTGGACGATCCTCCAAAGATACAGGAGATTGGTTTATGCAAAAATCTGGAGAACCAACAGATTGGTTGAACAGAGAAGCGAGATCAGAGAAGCTAAGAAGTTGGAAGAGGAAAAACAAAATAGAATGTTAAAATGCTCAATCAGTGTTACCACTGGCCCAAGTTAAGTCTCCAATAATGCAGATTTAGTCTGCAAATTAGACACAGGAGTCAAGTAGTTATTGACTAACTTGTTGCCTGGATGCACAATCTGTTTCTCAAGAGGGTGTTTCCAAATTTGGTTATAAACTGCTAGACAATATGTCCAGTTACAAATTGGTACTTGCCCTTTAATGTATGCAAATTTCCCTTCACTTTGAAGACTGAAGGAACTATAACTGCAACAAATTATTCATTATAATCACCTTAATTTATCTAAAGTACATACTTAGGAACAGGTATCATTTCCAACATGGGTGCTCTCTTTAGTTATTTTGCTGCAAACAGCTTCTCATTCAAAAACTATTTCCTTTCTGAGTAATCTTTCTTGTAAACTGACAACAGTTTTAAAGGCCTGGCAAGATATCAGTAATACAGATATGGCAGTACAAGGTGTTCCAGAAGATAATTTGCTTAGGTGTAAACATCCCATCTAAAATAGTTTTCAGGTATGCATAATTAAGGGACTTTTGATAGTAATTTAAGTAGAAGATGAAGTGTGGCAATATTTCAGTAGGCAATGAATTTCAGTAGGTAAGGTATGAAATCTTCAAAAAATATGGAAAAATGAAATTGCAAGATAATAAATTTATTTCACAAACTTTGAAGGCATACTATACAGCAAATGGCCAAGATGGGGCCAAAATGATAGTATTTGTTTTTACTAAGTTTCTGACCTTTGTGTGCAGATCATAAAAGATAGAGGATTAGAAATTATAATCTTAAATATTTATTTTTGATATATGCTGATTTTTGCTCTGAAGGATGCTATCATAATTTATCTACAACAGAGTTGCCATATTCTAGCTACCGAACAAGGTTGTAGAAATAAAACCCTTGCCCTATGAGTTTATATTCAGTTAGATTTGACAAAGATGGCTTGGATGACATAAACCACATGACATAATATTTTGGTCATTCACATCAGGTTTAATGCACTAATGTTGCCCAAATGACATGTTAAACATTCTTAAATTACCTTATTCACAAACATTTTTCCAAACACCCCAAAATATCTAGTATTTAACTGGTTGGCTACTATAAAATGTAGTTTATCGATGTAAGCTATAAGGTATAAATCTGCTTATCAAAAAAGTATGCAACAACTCCACTGTGCTGGGCATTGTGAAAAATAAAAAGGTGTTTGAGTCAAAAGACCAAAAAAGCCCAGTTGTTAAATTTGTTGAGAAAGATATAACTATAAGACAGCCTTGTACAAATGTAAAGTCATGTTTACATATGGGTGCCTAGCTGAGTGGCAGAAAAGAGCTCATGTTCTGCTTGAAAAGCCTTTTGTCCTAGCAGGAAGTTGTCACCAAGAAGGGGAAAGGGCAACTTTCCTATTTTACAATAAAGTTGTTAACGGGGCACTCATCTTAATACAAATTTGACAAATCTTCCATCCAGACTAAGATGGACAGACTAGGAAGAAGAAAAACATGGACTAATAAAAAAATGAGCCACTGGAATCCTTATGAACAGATGCATTTGAATTATGTTGGATAAAAAAAATGAAGATATTATGGACTAACATAAGAATGAACATAATTGTCTCAGAAGAAGGATAGCTAGACCATGTCTTAGAAGGAAGGATGGCGAGACTTTGTTTCACATGCTTTGGGACATGTATCAGGAAGGACCAGGTTCTAGAGCAGTGGTTCTCAATCTGTGGGTTGCAACCCCTTTTTGGGGTCAAATGATCCTTTGACAGGGGCCACTCGATTCGTAACAGTAGCAAAATTACAGTTATGAAGTAGCAACAAAAATTATTTTATGGTTGGGGGGGGGTCACCACAACATAACTGTACTAAAGGGTGGCAGCATTAGGAAGGTTGAGAACCACTGCACTTGAGATTATCATGTTTGGAAAAAGGAGGGCCAGCACACAAAAAACAAAAACAAAAAGTGTGTGTTTGTGGGGGTGTGTGGGATGGGAGAGTCAAGTTGATGGCCTGACAGTTGCTGAAATATTGAACTCAAACAGAAAAGATTTTGAAGATGGCATAGGAGTCAGCAGTATTTCTTTCTGATGTACACCACAGGCACATTATGAGTTGGAACCAACTTGATGGTAGCTTACAACAAATTTCTCCTGCTTTATCTAGTATGATTTTCATACACAAACCCTTTTTCTAGTCATATTCAATGTCAACATGTACAATACATCATGTGTTTCTTTCACGCAGTCTTCCCATGTTGTCTGCCAGAAATGTTCCCTTCCCAGTCCTATTCTATGAGGGGAACTTCTATTTCTCTATTAAGATGTAGAGTAAACATCATTTTGCACTATCAACTATACCCCTCAATACCAAGTAATGCGAGCTGCTCCTTTTTATTTGCTTCTGTAATATTCAATGCATCACTAGATCATGCTACCAAAACATAATATATAAAACTTATTTGTCTAAACTACAGATCTTTATGCACAATGCCTGAGAAATAGAAGAAATCCATGAAGAAAAACAGTTTCTGACTTCAAGGAGTTTGTATTTTTTTTAACATAAGAGTACTGTAGAAAAACACATATAAAGTAGTATAATGAAGATATGCCTCATACCTACTGTTTAGGTTGCCAAGTCACTATCCACAGGAGGAGGCAACCTTTTAGTTACAACCAAGAAATGCCAAGGGGGACCATGAAACAGTTTCAAAAGGTTTTTCTGTTGACTCAGGAGAACACAGAGATCACAAAGAGGCTCCCATTAGCAGTTGAAAGAAACGGTTTCTTGGGCTAGGTTTGTCCTTATTTTCTGTGGGATTTTAGACATGCCAGTTGTATATACCTGCCTTTATATGCCTGCTCCTATAGCTGTGGTGCCCAAATAGATAATATATATGAAAAGACATTTAAAACTATTAAGTGCCATTTTAGTGAATGCTAAAGCTGACATTTTTGGTTCATAAAAGAACTGAGCATCAAAGCATAAATCTACCACTGATCTAAAACATGAATATCCACAGATGGAAAGTAAGTAACTGATTGCTTTACATGTGTTCTCTAATCTCACGAATATCATACTTTGGGGAGATGAAGCAATTATTCCTATTACAACAATCAAGTTAAATATATTAAGTGCTAAACAGGGGTTGGTGGAAGGACAAAAAAAGGAGGAGCTGATCCCAAGGATTCAATGAAAAGTAAATGTCCAGAAAAGAACGCTGGAATATATGTACGGATATATAAGCTACAATTGATGTGTGGTTTGTAACAAGCGTTATGAGAGCCCTGAATAAAAATAGAAAAAGAAAAAAGGACAGGAAATTAAAAAAAATAGTTAACTACTTTTAAAGAAAGAGCTAAACAAGTGAAACAGAAAGTAAGTACAGGCGAGTTCCAAAGGGGCAGTAATTTCTGGTTGTAGTTGTAATGGTGAGCAATGATCACAAAAGACTGTGACTGGAAAGAGATTTTGAAATGCTTGGGTACAGCCATGGGAAGTGTAGGGCAATGGACAAGAAAGAAGGGCGGATAAGATCAAGTAGGAATGCAGAGCTCATTGGTGAGAGCGGCATGTGTTCAGAGGGGAGTCTGTGGTTAAACAGGAAAAGACAGCTGCAGACAGTGTACAGGAGCAGGGTCCCTAACCACACTAACTGGAATGCCTAAGTTCAAAGGGTGGTCTGCCTGGCTTTAGGATCCTTAGTTCTACCTCAGATTGTTCTCTGAAAGACCAGCGAGATACAAAAACTCTGGGCCAGATTCTCACACACCGGTCCTGAATTTGTTGGAGGGAAACTGTCACAAAAGGTTTTATATTGAAAGAACACAAGTATCTTAAGTGGAAATAACATCTCCTTCTGCTTTTACTGTGTGTGAAAGAGAGGATGTCGGAAGGAACATTAATCAGCAAGCTACATATGTAAAGGAAGGGGCTGCCTTTACTATATATAATAGCTCAACCTAGGTAAAGTGAAGCCGTCATGAACAAATAAAAATCACTGGAAGGTGCTGTTTCAATGAGTCAAGTCAGCATGAAGGTTCCAGGGGTTAAACAATGGGTTGAAAAAACACTAGCTACTGTGAGGGAAAAAGTTGAAGCAATCTCCTAAACACTCATAGAGGAGTTCCACTCTGGCCTACAGGGTCACTATCAGTTGAAATCAACTTGATGGTCATGGGTTTTGGGTTTAGTAGGATACATGCTGCAAAATATAATGCAGAAAAAGATAGAATTTTAAAAATACCATACAAAGACTAAAGAGAAAAAAAAATTAACACTGTGAAATATATTTGATTCTCCCATAATGCTTTAGAAAAACTTTCCAGACCTAGAGTCATATGATTGTATTTAAACTTACCCGGTTAGCCAATTTTTATATTTTAAGGAAAGGATGTGGCAAATCCAATTACCATTTAGCTTTGTGATAAATTATTTATTTGGTTACTGAGGCAATGAAAAATAGTATCAGCATATAGGACAACCACAAATATTTTAGGGATGTAGTTACTGAACAGATAAATGTTTATGAAGCATTTATTATGTATCAGTGACTCTTATTGTATACACTTTTAAATTTCATTTAATTCTCTAAAGAACTACATGAACACTTCTGTGGTTTAAAGAAGTTAAATAACTTGCCTGAAACTTCCCTGAGAGACAAGAGCTAGGATTCTACTAAAGGTCTACACAATTGTAAAACTGACATTACTGGCAGAATATACAAATCTCAAGATAGAAAAGAAATGTCATGATCACCTATAGTATTTATGAAATATATAGTTGACATTTGGCTCATAGACATATTGCCAATTTCACTTAGTGAGATAAAAACCATTAAAAGGAATATAACAATCACAAGCAAATAAAAATACAACTCAAACTTTATCAATATTAGTCTATAGCTGATGTCAGCAATTCTACTCCTGGTGTATCTTCCTTTAGACCTCTAGTCTCAAGTTCAAGTTCATGATATACTATGGTCATCAGTCCAGTTAATGGCTTTGATATACACATATTATTTTTGATTTCCTATAAGTGGTTAAGATAAAAGTTTTACTAAAAGTAACTAGGATAATTTGATAAAAGAAAAAATGAATAAATGAAGTAGAATATGCTACAAATAGCTCAAAAAAACAAAAATCAAAGCAAAAGAAAACAATAGCTATAACAAAAAAAGACTTCTTATTTCCTCCTGAAATGAATTCCCATCTGCTTTTAAAGGACAACATGTTTTTCCATTCACTGAAAGCCACAGCCAGAAACCAAAGACAATGAAGTCCCTGGCCACCAGGGAGTGGCGGGCAGCAGAGTGCTGAAGGATGTATGGACTCTCCTTCAGCCTGTCCTTTGAGTCTGCTCCCTCGTGACTGCATTCTCCCTCCAGCTGGCGACAGACTTCCTCCTGGGACCCTCCTGAGGAATAGAAAATACTGCAATTCTCTGTCTATCCTCTCTAGGGAGGGAACATCAATTGAGGAGCTACTTCAAACCCCGGGCCCACGCAAGCTTTCAGGGAACAATGCTGATTGGGTAAAATGAGTAACAGGTAAAAGAATACATCCTCTTCGCCTCAGACATCTTCTACACATTTTAAATTAAAAATAAAAATGCTTCCTCACAGTTAAAGTCTACTATGTTTCTAAAGTCAAATAGAGTGACAGTAGTTCATCTTCAGTTCACCTGGCTAAAGTCTTGTTCATAACTATCTGTGTATAGTTAAATAACATTAATTTGACTTACTCTTGAACATATTTTTCTCATGGATAATGAGTTGTTCAGTGTTTTTAAGGAAATATAACAGAGATACTCCAACTCCAGTCGGAAAGTGTGCATGCTGCAGGGCATGTTACCACAGGGTTAGAGAGCTCTTCATATGGCAAATGAGAACTGAAGTCTATTTTTCCCGAATAGAAAATCTTCCCCAGCCTCCTCCCACTTTACTATGTATGTCATTGCTCATGAGCTACTATGTAGTGGCTTCTGTGCTGGAGGACACATGGTCTCAGCCTGGAGAAGAGATAAAGAAGGTCCTGTGTTTGAATTTAACTTAGGAAAAAAGGTCACATGTAATTTTGGTTTATAAATATTACATTATTACATTATTTGTTACATTATTACATTATTTGTTTTGCTGAAGAGAAGACTGGAACACACAGATGGAAACTTTTATTTTATCTGAAACTAAGCTTCCTCTATTCTAAATATCTCATTAATGCAGTAAAACATTACACTGGTAACACTGCTCCTGGAGAGCTGCTGCTGGATGTGAACCGTCAAACCAGTGGGCTGCAGTCCCGTACTAGTCCCGCACTCCACCACCGGGGCTCAGCCCCAAGCTATTGTATCTTTATATATCCTCAGAGGTCTATAAATTTAAAGAAGGTGTTTTCATGTCTCTAACACTCCCCCCTCAAGCTTTTTTTGCTGTTCAAATTACATCAAGGTAAAACATTAGTGTCGGAAAACTTGAGGGACTGACTCCAAACATCTTCTTTTGTGTTTTTTTGTATTTGGGAACAAAAAGAAGTCTGAAGGAACAAGAGCTGGAAGGGGTTAGCTTTTCCTAGGATTGCCCCTACTATCCTCAAAGAATGAGTAGGTACATTTCCTTTACGAGAAAAAAAAAATCCTAGACTCCACTATGCTGCCTTTTCTGACCAAGTTTCTTAAATATTCTTCCTGATAAGTCTAAGCGATCATCCAGTGTCCTTCAAGGAAATCTCAAGGTTAGCTTTAGCAATCTCCCAAACAGGCTCTGCAATCTTTTGAGCTGATATCTTTATTTTGAATTTAATGGTCTCAGCACATCTCCTCCGAGCTAGATGTGATTGCACCATTTTTTATGTGAAGTGTCTCTAAGACTGAGGCAAGTAAGTATATTACTGAGAAAATTTGTATGTCACCACTTACTGATCAGAGACATATTTAAACATGTTTTAAACCAATGTACATATAGGCTGGATCTCTATAGTCACCATACTTTTTGATTCACTCTCTGTAATAGATTAAATAAAGAAATTGTAATGTAATGCTTTGGCATCTATGTAATGGTCCCTCTATGATGTGATAAGCCAATCGATTGATTAGGGAGGGATGCACCATCCTTAATCTCATTATAAGACTAATCCATTGAAAGGTGTGAACCTCTGGTGGTGTAGCTTATAACATCTTTAATCTTCCAGAAAGAAGAAAGAAGCAAGCTGGGGCAAAGGAAACAGGACAAGAGAATGGATCTACTACTAAGAAAGCAGTGCCAGGAGACGGGTGGGGGAAGTGGGAGTGAGAATGAGCGAGCTAGCTGGGGTTATAAATTTAGACTTAATACTCTAAATTACAGTTTATTAAAGTCACTCACCTCTGTTATTTCTGCTATAGTGGCACTCCATAATTAAGATACCCTTGTATATTGCCAGGTCAGTCTTTCTAGACCATCTCAGTCTAGAAGCTCTGTTGAAAAGTGTTCACTAACATAGCAACATCTAAGACTCTGGTGACTGATAGGTGGCGGCTCTGCATGGAGTGCGTTGAATGCTAAGTGAACCATTACCCCTACTTTAATGATTGTTACTTTTCTCAAGCAGTGAGGTAATACCCAGGTATATTATCTAGCTATTCAGAAATAAAGAGAGAGAGCAGAAAATCAACCTGAGTGTTTGCAATGATAGCGTTACAAAGACAGAGTTTGGGAATACATTTCTATGAAGTTGCAATAATAGTTTGATTGTAAACAAGAACAAAGTAGATATCTCTTCCCCATTCAAGCAATTGGGATACAAAAATATAATGTGAGGAGGGACAGGACTTAATGCTACTTTCCTTAGTATTTTTAAAAGATTCAATAAAAAAAAATTAACCTACATATACATATATATGTACCTGTCTTCTTCAGCATAAAACCTAACATGCTGGCATAGTAATTTCTGGCACCGAATTAGTCTTTCTCTTCAGCCATATAGAAGCTATTAGCTTTAGTTTTTGTTTTCTTTTGCAATGCTAATTCTATGAATTACTATAAAGTGAGAAAGGGGCATTTATTCTGTGCTAATTGCTCTTCTACTTTATGTAGTACCAATGAAAGATTTAGTTTCTTCTTCCTGCTTTCTGCAAACTAACATAATATGTAGTTGATGGAAAATGATAGGGGTAGCATATGTGCAAATGTGCTTGACACACTGGATAAATGTAATGGATTGTGATAAGAGATGTACGAGCCCCCAACAAAGGTATATAAAAAAATATGTACTGGATGCTGGACCTTGATCTTATAACAAAATGAGTTCTAGAAATGCTGGGTAGGTTAATAGCAACAGAGGTACTTTTAACTTTATAGTTGGTTATTTGAAAGATATGCTTATAAGGATTATTGTTTCAGAGAAGACTTAAGCATAAATGCCCTTCAACTGTACCTCTAACTACTTTGTACATGAGATTTTTACAGGGGGAGTTGAAACATTAAAAAAAAGAAGTATCCAATAGTTAAAGTCCTTCAGATAAAAGTCTGAGTGGTTAAGGTATTTGGTTTTGCCATTAGCGTATGCCAGAGTCAGAGCTAAGTCCAACTTCACATTTCAATGTTCCTATGTTATCCTACAAGTCCCATGAATGAGTTCTTATTGTTAATCCATTTAGCTTTTATAGAAAAAAATCAGCAACTAAAATAGGATGTGGAGCCTAGTCTGTTGGCTAAGTCAGAATAAAAACAGAGCCTACCACTTCTTACTTAAACAAAGACAAGTAATTCCCTAGTACAAATTATATCAGTGTATTCAAGAGATATTTCTACGTTACGGAACACAGTCTATCCTTTCTTAAATACAAGGAGAAAATCACATGATATTTATAAATAAAAATTTTGTTAAAATATTGTGTGGGTGGCCTTCAAAAAGTTCATGAAAAAATGGAATTAAAAGTTAACAGGAATTCCCACATACTTTTGGTACCCCTTGTAAAATCACTCCAAGTAAAAGGCTGTAACGGAGAAAAAATGCTTATTTTTCAAGGTTAAAAGTGGTTTTTAATTTTTTTACAAAGGTTTTCCATATTCTTAATTTAGAGTATATTTTCAGTTAAAGGTGGAATAGGGAAAAAGCTATAAACAAGCAGTTTGAGAACAATTTCCACAATAATAAAAGATGATAATACAGTCCCTTTGCCTAGCCTGCCCTTTGTACTGTTGGATGCTCTCAAGATATCCTCATTTCTGTTCTATGATAGCAATTAGAGAACATTAGCAATGGTTACACGCTATCCGACAGGTAAAAAAATGAAAATTCGGAGAAATGCACAACAGGGTGAAAATAGCTGTATAAAGAAATCAGATTCTTCTGATTTCTAGTTTTTCTTCCCATTAGATTATGCTAATTTTTAAAGACTATATTTTGAAAAAGATAATAGAAACCACATATGAAACAACTGAAATACAATAGAGTGGGATAATATGCAATTTAATATAGTGATTATCTGTCAGACACGGTATTTCCTACATTAAACACCTAACATACAACATTTAAAACAGTTGGCAGCTTTTTATTGTTAAATGGACCCAGGCTACTGTTTTCTTTCCAGCAAGGTTATTTTGAGAGGAACTATATTACCTCTGCTCCTGAGTATGTATCTGTTTGGAGGATGAGTTCATCCAAGTCAATTTCATCACTGATTGGCATACCGCTGAACTGCAGGTTAATTATTTCTCTTCTTGTTGTTGCATCTGGTAAAGGCACATAGATGATTCTATCAATTCTCCCGGGCCGCATCAGAGCCTATAAAGAAAATGGGAGAACATGGATGAATCAAGCTCATAAGTGACATTCCACATCAGGCATCAAAGGAAGGAAAATGTCCAGAATTTTATGAACCAATTATTTAATTAGTAAATAAACAAGTACTAGACACTATAATTTACTTCAAATAAACAATGTTCAGATTTCTTTTGAACCAGTGAAAAACTTGGATCACTATGAATATGAAAAAACAAAACAGGTGAGAAAAAAACATTAATAAGTCACCCCCAAAACTGTATCAAACATAAAAGAAAATAAACAATTCAGTGGTGGATGGGACACAATCTAAATCTGCAGAGACATCCCACAAAGGAAGTAGAATCCTCAGGACATGAAACGATCAGATTAGTGGAGATGTAAGTCACAACGAGATACTAATGTTATCCCAAATTGAGTGACATACAAAAACTGACAATTTAACAGTAAATGTTAAATATATGGGGCAACAAAACTGTTGATGAAAATATAAAACAGTATAACCATTTCAGAAAACGGATTGACAATTAAAAACGTTAAACACACTCTACTCCAACAACCCAACCATTACACTTCTATGTGTTTACCAAGAGAAATGTAAACATTCTGACAATGATTTGCCCATGCAGTCTCATAACTTTAATAGTGAAAACTTTACATAACTTTACAATAGTGAAAAAATTGTAAACATAAATGGAGAAATAAAATACTGAAAAACGAGTGGCAAAGAGCAAAGCTAGAGTTCCTTGGGCCTGGGAGCACAGGGAGCTGCAAAAGGGCAAAGAAATCTTTCACGGCTAAAGGTGTGTTCTGTACCATTCTTATAGAGGTGATCCATCTCACAGAGGATTAATTATCTATAGTAACTGAATTTTACATTTTAAGTCGACACAGTTTATTTTATGTAAGCTATACTTCAGCAAAGTTGACTGGAATCAATCAAAAGAGTAGTAATATACTCTTAGGTTCTCAGTATTAACACATCAGTACACTTAAAGAAGTATGAAGTGATTTTCAGGTCTTTTTATCTGAAAATATTATCTTATATACAGCAGTTTGGAACATTAAAAAAAGTCACTAAGAAGGTGAACAAATGAATTCCTATAATGAGGCCACGAATATGGGTGACAGGTACCAAACCATTTCAATATCATAAACAACTCTTTAAATAAAATCCAAATTATTGAATTTCATACTAGTTTAAAAAAATAATCCATGGAATGCTAACAGAGGTCATGAGAAAAGTAGTTTTCTAGTTAAACATGATTGGAAAAACACAGGGCAGACACAAAATTAACTCTGGTATACTTTCTCAAAGCTATGACTCCATTTTTCCATGTTATGACACTTGGGACATAATATCTATCTGCACTATTTTAATTAATGTTCTACATTGTATCTCTCTGATATCCATTGCAATGGCTACCCACAGGCAAAATTCATGATTGAATAAAGTTTTATTAAGGAAGTTAACAGGTTACAATGCTATTAAGAAATGCTCAGAAAAGATGTTTACAAAATTCTTTTAGGTCTGCTAATAAATGCCCAACGGGGCATACCACTCTGCTAGAAGCCTCAACCTGAAGGCCGTTCCACTTCTGTGGGGCAGCACACTCAGCCTCCAATTAAGTGTCCAGTGGCACCCCACTCCACAAGTCAGCTCCCTGCTTTGCTTGCTCTCTGGGTTGGGAAATCCACCATTCTTTCATGCTCTGGTCTCTGCTGCTCCTTTGATGTTATACACTGTATTATATACTGAGAAGATCACTGAGGACATGTGGAGGCATGAGCAAGAGTGGTGAAGACAGCTGATGGTATCTCGCTATCAAAAGATACAGCGTCTAAGGTCTTAAAGACTTGAAGGTAAACAAGAGGTCATATAGCTCACGAGCAATAAAGCCCACCATAGAAGCACACTAGTTTGTGCGACCATGAGGTGTGGAAAGAATCAGATCTCAGGCATCAAAGAACAAAAATCATATCATTGTGTGCCACCCTGTCGACATGTTCGCTGAGGACAAAAAGATGCAGAGGCCCAGAGAGCAGAGGAAGCTGAAGGTGCCCAGCCACCAAACAATAAAGTATCTGGGGTCTTAAAGGCTTGAAGGTGAACAAGTGGCCACCTAGCACCGAAACACCAAAGCCCACATGGAAGAAGCACACCAACCTGTGTGATCAAGAGGAGTGGAAGGGAATAGATATTAAGCATCAAAGAACAAGAATCACATCACTATGAATAAGGGGGAGAGCAGGTTGAGGACCCAAGGCCCATTTGTGGGCAATTGGACACCTCCTTACAGGGGAGTTGTAGGGAGAAGACTGGCCAGTGAAGGTGCAATGAGGTAGTGATGAAACATACAACTTTCCTCTAGTTCCTGAAGTCTTCCTCCCCCCAACTATCATGGTCCCAATTCTAACCAGCTGGACTGGAAGAGCCAGACTGGTAGAGACTGGAACTGGAAATATGGGGAATCCAGGACAGACGAACCCCTTGGGGCCAGTGGTGAGAGTGGAGTTACCAGATGGGTGAAGGGAAGGTGGGGTAGAGAGAGGAAGTCAATTACAAGGAACAACATGTAACCTTCTGTCTGGAGAACAGACATCGGAGGAGTGGGCAAGGGGACATGTCTGACAGTGTAGGATATGACAAATCAATAAATTATAAGGTATTGAGGGCTGGTGGGGGAGGTAGGAACAAGGATGGAGGGGAAAGGATGAGAATCTGATATCAAGGGTTCAAGTGGAAAAGCAGTTATTTGGAGAATAATGACAGTAGGAGGCATGTGAAGGTGTTCGACACAGTATATGTATATGTATTTATGTATTGTGAAAAGCGTTGTATGAGCCCCCATAAAATGATTTAAAAAATATACTTTACAAAATAATTCAGAACTGCACATTTCATTCACAATAGATGATTTGGGAAATTAGAATAATTTAGTGACTATATATTTTCAAATCATTAAAAATGTTTCCTAAGACAAAATTAGTATTTATATAAATATTCCTCATTTAGTATTTATATAACTATTCCTATTCCTCATCAACAATAGCATTATCTGAGGCTTCACATTTATGATATTAGTAAAAAAAAATTTCATACACTAATGATGACTGGCAGAAACAAATATCAAGATAGATGCAAGGTGCAAATAACACTGGCTGTGAGGGTTAAAGTTATGTGTCACCTTGGCGGGGCCACGATTCAGTGATCACGTGATAATGTAGTAGTGACCTCCACTTCTGTGATCTAATGTCGTCCTCCCTCTATTTTCACAGATTGGTGATTTTCACACAATGACCTACTCTTGGACTCTGTGTCAACAGTTAAGAGTACATAAACCTTAAGACTGTCTACAGTAATGTTTATATACTCTTATCTCATTTAATATTTTCATAATATTAGTAATTAGATAATATTATATCTTCATTAAGACAAAGAAAATTAATCATAAGAAAAATAAAAACTTCAGAAACTAGACTGAAACTGAAGGTCTTTGAGTGCTAATTCATCTTTTAAATTCTCCTCTCCTGCCAGTACAATATGATTCTCATTATCAATTAAATGAAAAAAAAAATGAAAATGACAAGACAAATTAAGGAATAATTTCAACAAAAACAGTTTTAGTTGCTGGGAATACAACAGTGCAAAATGTGATTTTGCCCTTCCCCCCTTCTTTTTTAAGTTGAAGTTATCCTTTATACTCTGCGGGGAAAACTCAAATCCGAGGTTATTTTAAAATTTCCTTTCTAATACTTGAAAGAACATCACAGAAAAGGACAGAGAGCATGCACGCCATCTAAGACACTGGAACAATGCTCAGCATGTGGCCTGTGATTTCTTTTTTAAATTGTTGCTATACCGGAGCAGCAGAGGTTGAGTACACTTCAATGATTATAACATTGTCCGGGCCAACAGCCAGCTAGGCTTTTTCTGGCCTGATCTTGTCAGTGAAAGTTATACTTAAAAAATGGTAGGAAAGAGCCTTCCTTCCTGTAGAACCCTGAATGTGTTAACACCCTTCCTAGAATTTCTTTAAGAATACTGTTCTGGTATATTAGGGTGGAAGAATATTTTCTCAATGTTGTGTTAAAGTAATCACATGAAAACTTTCTTAATGAAAAACAAGGTCTTTTAATTCTGCAAATGCCAAGTCATAGATATTGTGGCCTCAACATGAAAATCAGTAACAACAACAACTCACAGAGCAAGTGGCCTTTTGGGAGAACTTAACTCCTGCACATGTCTATACACACAAGAAACTTTTCACCTCAGTTTCTTCACAGGTGAAAATAAGATGGTTCATTAATCACTGACCAGGAACTGTGTGAATCTGACTGGAAACACGTTTATGGAAACACATCCCCACAAAATATTACAAACAATAAATCTAACTGTATAACTCAGTTACAGGACTATCTTCACAAATTCATGCAACACTTGTAGTTTCTATTCAAGCAAGTGTTCAATTTTAATTTTAATTTGCAAAGAAATGCTTGTGCAGACAAAAGCATTTAAATAGACTGCAGGTACAGTGAATTATTTCATGTGGCTCTTCTAGCCAGTCTCTAAATAGAATAGTCACACCAAACGACATACGGGTTTGGTAAGAAGGTGGAAGAAAACATTGATAGTGTTCACCTGTGAGTAGTTGTGAACAGGATTCCCTGGAATGCCATCCTGCAATGTCTAAAAAGAGCCCTGTAAGAAGCAGGAAGACAGAAAATGCTACCGTGTTCCCCCCAAAATAAAATCTACCCATAAAATAAGCCCTTGAAGGATTTCTAAGTCCTACCCCGAAAATAAGACCTACCCCGAAAATAAGACCTAGTGATGGGCATGTACAGTTTATCTGTACAACTCATGTATTTTCCATTACAGAGTGGTGACGAAGCTCGGCAGCCCTTTTCTGCCCCATCATGACCCATCTGCAGACTCTTGATATTGTGATAAACAAGCCATTCAAAGACCATTTGCACATGGAAATTAATGACATCGAAAATAGAATGACAAGAAATCAGCATGGAAACTTTGTGAAGCGTAGCCTGCAAGAGGTTGTGGTTTGTGTGGAGAATTCATGGGATAAAATCACTGACCATGTTTATCAATGTACTCTAAGTAGGTTACATGGATAAGAGCTATTGCTCTACATGAGAGATTTCTAAAGGAAATAAAGTCGCAAGAAATTTAGGATGGAATTTGGGGTTTATGATATTTCAGAAGAAGATGACAACTATATTTGAATAAATGTAGATTGTTACATTGTAGTTAAAAAAAATAACACATCCCCTGAAAATAAGAACCTGTCTTATTTTGGGGGAAACATGGTAGGAATGAAGTGTGTCCCGTGGACTAGAGATTCCTGTGCAATGAACCTTCTTGATCCAGAGGAGGAGCAGAACCAGAAGACGGAGCATGACCTGGGGTGGACTTCTCAACCCAGAGAGCATGTAAAGCAGCGTTCTTTTGTACAGGGCCTGGCCTGTGGAAGAGGGTGCCTCTGGGCTGAGGCTTACGTCAATGAGGTGCCTTTGGGTACTTAACAGGAGAAGCTAAATGCCTTCTGGGTGAGGCGTCCAGTAGAGTGCTATGCTCCTTCGGGGATTTATGAGCAGCCCTGAAAAAAACTTTGTGACATGAACACTATCTAGAACAACATACAGACACTTTGAAAAATCAGATTCCATTGATTCTCATTCATGTAAAATGATCCACAAAAGTGTATGAGAGCACAGGGAGTGCCTTTCTCCTGGAAAAAGCATCACTGAGTCGTTATACTTTACACTAATAAAACACACCAGTGGGTCCTGATTCCCAGAAAAAAAAGGTTCCAGTATTTTGAGAGAGATGGATCCCTGGTAACAGCTGTGATTTAGTCCAAAAGAACCTTGATTTATTCTAGGTATCTCTCACTCTTTAAATCAACCCATTCAATAGACATGATTACTACTACCTTTTAAGACTCTCCCGTTTGACTCTACTAATCTTTTTAATATACTTCTGTTTTTTTCACTTTTTAATATACTTGTTTTAATTTTTTAATGTACTTCTGTCTCTTCCCAGCAGATTGTAGCCTGTACATAATAACAACAATCATTCATTAACATTATAAACTCAGAAATGTCACATAAAAGACACCCATAAAATAATCCAGTGAAGCCAAGTCAATGTCATTTCCAGATTATCACAACTACTTGCTTTCTCTCCCTGCCCAGCCCACCCAACCCTTCTTTCTGAAGATAAGTCTGACTGAATCTGACAGAAGATAACAGTCTTCCCCGTTTTGTTACCCTCAAACTCAAACCACTACCCTTAAATTGATGCAGACTCATTTCTATGATCTCATATAGAAAGCTGAATAGAACTGTTCGTAAGGTTTCCAAGCTTGACAGCCTCCATTTTCTCCTGCAGAGTGGCTGGCTTAAAGGCCCAGCTTTGAGGTGAGCAGCTTGCTTAACCGATTGTACCACATGTGCATCTATTTAAATCATTGCTGAATGAATCAATGGAACGGCAAAACTGTAAATTCCCATTTTGTTTTATTGTTTTTTTTAAAAATTTCCATTTTAAAAGTATTTAATGGCACTTCAGGTAAGGTCAATTTCAGGAGGAAGGGAGGGAGGAGAAAAGAGGAGCTGACACCAAGAGCTCAATAGAAAGTAATGATGGCAACATATGTACAAATGTGCATGATAAAATCGATGTATGGGTTGTTACAAGAGCTGTAACAGCCCTCAATAAAATGTAAAAAAAAAAAAAAAAAAAAGAAAGATTTTCATGCAAAAAAAAAAAATCAATTTCAAGCATAGTTTTTCAGACCTCAATAACCTTACTGTAACTGCTGTCTTATCTACCCTGACTTTTTCCTGTCTCACCTTGTGGCTTCCGCTGTTCCTAAGCAACCCCAGGGAGACAACTTCACCAGCTTGCTTTCTGCTTCATTGCCCTCACACACACTTCTCTTTCTTCTCAGAATGACATTGTTATCTTGTTTTTCCCCCTTCCTCTGTTTTCATCAGGCAAACTCCCCTCATCCCACTGTAGGATTAAAATCTTCCCCGCTGCATCTTCTATGACTCTTCAATTGGTAATGTGAAATACAGGTCAAAAGTGAAGGTGAAAAAAATTAGCCTAAGTGGGTTAAAAATCTGACTGTATACATATCTATCTTCCAAAACTGGGGGTTCCATAATCTAATTTCTTGATACTTTTAAAATACTAAACAGTCTTAATATCATTTATTGATTATATAAAGAGATCAGCATTGTTTGGCACACAGTGTGCATATGTCATAAAGTATTACATGATTATTAATATTACTCCTCTTGAATAATCACACTTATCTTTGAATTTCTAATATGTGGCTCATGGTAGGTGTTAGTGTTCTTTGAATGAATAAATGGATGGATAAACAACTATTTTAAGAGTAGGAAGTTAGAATAATGAGTAAAATATTCAGGTAAAAATATAGATTGCTGTCGAGGCCTGGTGGCACAGTGGTTGTGTGCAGGACTGCGGCCCACAGGACTGACGATTCAAATCCAGCAGCAGCTCTTCAGGAGTGAGGCTGGGCTTCCTACTACCACCAGGGCAATGATGCAAATATATATATATGTATAGATTCCCATATTTCTAAATATCAGTGTATAAAAAGGATTTGATATTTAACAATGCTGTATACTTGCCTCTGAAATCCTATCATAGCCTCTGCAAGTATCAATTAATAGCCTTTTCCTAATAGGAAAGACTAACTTATAAGAAAAATGTATACTCTTTTGGATAGAAATGACAAATGACTAAAATAGATGTCTCTATGTATAAAATCTTATTGTATTGTTGGTTTATCATTTAGCCTAGAGATTTGACTTCTGAAATGTTCTATATCTTTGGTGTTAACTGTAGTCTTCTAAAGATAAATGTTCAAGAGATAGTGTTTTGTATCTTATGACTTTTGATAATTTATTAAAATTCAATTAGACCGAAGGGAGAAGGACTTAAGATACCAGTAAAATTAACAATAAACTCATCAAAATTCCAGTGCACAAGAGCATTTTCTTTTACAGTGTTTGATAATCAACTTTAGGGGCTTTGAGAAAAAATGCAATTGAATCTGATCAGAAGTATCTGCTGAAACAAAATCCACATGGAAAAAGCACATCAGCCAGTGTGATCATAAGGTGTCGATGGGATCAGGTATCAGGCAACAAAAAAATCAAATCAATGTGAACAAGAGGGAGTGAGGAATGGACACCCAAAGCCCATCTGTAGAAAACTGGGCATCCCCTTAAAGAAGAGTCACAGGGAAGAGATAAGCCAGTCAGGGTGCAGTACAGCACTAACAAAACATACAACTTTCCTCTAGTCCTTTAATGCTTTCATGGGTTCATGAGGGAGGGAGGGAAGGAGGAAAAAATGATGAGCTGATACCAAGGGCTCAAGTAGAAAGACAATGTTTTGAAACTGATGATGGCAATAAATGTACAAATGTGCTTGACACAATGGGTGTATGTATGGATTGTGATAAGAGTTGATAAGAGCTCCAGATAAAATAATTTTAAAGAAATAGTGCTGGGGGCTGAGCCCCGGTGGAGCAGTGGTTGTGTGCGGGACTATGGCCCACTGGGTTGGTGGTTCAAATAAAGTAGCAGCTCTCCAGGAACAAGGTTAGGCCTCCTACTCCCACCAGAGGGCAGTGATGCCCCCCCAAAGAAATAATGCTGAATACACAGTTGGGAACAGAAACATATTTGTATCAAACCTGAGTAACAATATCTTGTTATCCACACAATACTTAAAAAGTAACCCCTAAGTATCTACTAATCAACTTGTTGGTGAGAAGAACAAGGAACACAAAAATGTATTATTAAAAACTTATAAATCACCTTTTACTATTCAATTTACAATTTAATTCTTTACATTCAAAATATGTAAAGAGTTAAATGAAATAAGTTTTACTGAAAAGAAAAAGAAAGCAACCAAAGATAGTCACAGAAAAGATGACAATACATGATTCATGAACAAATTCCAAATTTAAGGATGAGGTGAAAATCAAAGTGCAACTTGATGGAAAGGCTTTCTTTTAAATAGATATGGGTATATTCTGTAAAGAGAACAATACCTGCCAAATTAAAATTTGGAGTTTACAATATGCCACTATTTCTGTTTTTCAACAACTAGCCAGGCTTTACAAATAACATTTTAATTCATAATACAGCAATTTAAAATATTTGGTTCCTCCCAGGGTTGGTTCCTCCCAATCTTCTGGTGCTCAGTCTGAAACTCCAAAGAGCAGTTCAGATCCATCACAGAGCAGGTCAAGTCCACCTCAGAGCTGCTCAAGTCCACCAGTAGTTCTTGAATGTCTACTATGTGCCGGGCACAGGATTGGGTGCTCGGGTTACAAAGCTCTTTGTTCTTTGAAAAATAATTCTTTTAAAAAAGGATTTCTGTATGACAACATCTGAGCATGTGTTTGTATTAAAACAAATAAATCAATCAGTCTGTAGGCTATCTGTCTAATGTTGGGCTTGCTCAGTTTTGCAAAAACTCGTAGCACGGTGCAAGAAAAGACTTGATGCATTTGACAGCAGGTGTTCAGGAAGAATGTATCTAAGTAACTGGCAGTACTTGATGAGCACAAAGGAGTGAATAGAACAGAACAAAACAATTAAACAAACATACACACACCTACACTTCCCCACTAATACTAGCATGATATGTTCTTCATCTACTTCTATTTAAAGGGTCTTTTTATAAAGCCCAAACAGTATTTACCTAGAATTAATCCTACTTCTTCCTGAGTGAGTCTGATTTTTAAAAATGATGGTGTTAAACAGAAAGTAACACAAGTTAATCTTTCCAATAGCTCTATAAAAACTTATTCTTTAGAAAGTTGTCCATGAGCTAGAAATGAAGGTGGAGGAAGGTGCTTCCTTACACACATGCTACTTTCATGTCTAAACATAAATAAACCCATAGGTCTTTAATGGGAAATGTGGGCTTGGGGAAGAAATTGGTTCTCTATTATTTCTCTAGAACCTTCTCCCATTCATTTGATCCCTTGTTATCCTTTATTTTCCATCAATCCTGAACTCCTCTTAATTGCCTGAGAATGGCACACCCTCCACACCCATGTGCCTTTCTTTTGTACTTGCTGGTCTCTGAGGAATCTACTCTGACACCTTGGCTTCACAATCCTAGCCTCCAAAAAATGGTGAGAAAATAAATTTCTGTTGCTTTAATTAGCACGCAGTTCCCGCAACTGTAGAAAATGGACACAATTTACTATCTGGCTTTTTACCAAAAAGGTTTGCCAATTTAGACTATCAGCTGCCAATAAGTTGATTCTGCACAGGGGATCCTGCACATGGTTTCCAAGGTTGAGCAAATTCTTACTGCAGCAGAGAGCTTCACTGCTATTCCCTGTGGATGTGAGCACAGGCTCTGCAGTTAGCAACCCACCACATACCTGACAGGACCACCGAGCACCTGCCAACTTAGGATAGTAGCTATTAACTCTCACTGGGACTCACAAGCACATGGTGAATTTTTATAAACTACGAATTTTTATAAACTACCGTAGATTATCTAGGGCTTCTTCCTCTAGACTCTAGAGAGTTTTATTCAATTAGTCCATCTTATTTGCAACAAAACCCTTCCAGTGATTCTAATGTATAAGTCAAAAGCTAAATCACTTCCAAGTTTCTCAAACTTCAGTGTGCACAGGAATTATACAAATTACTTGGTAATCTTGGAAAGTCCATTGCCCAATTTATGCCCTTTTTGGACTTAGTGAATCTGAAGGGAGAAGTCAGTACACTGTATGTTTAATAAGCATGCCTGCTTATTCTGATATGGACTCATCATAGATCAGACTTTGAGAGTTACGATATGAAAAAAATCTACTGATAAAATGAGAAAATTTAAAAAAGAAAAGAAATGAAAATCTGCCCTTCCTCAGAAACAAAGCGATTCCCTTTGGCTGCTCTTATGTCTTATTTTTCTTGTTTATAAAATGAAGCATGCAACTTTACTTCTAAAATGCTTCCCCCTACTCCCCACTACCATGATCTGAATTCTACCTTACAAATCCAGTTAGACCAGAGGATATACACTGGTACAGAGAGGAACCAGAAACATGGGAAACCCAGGACAGATGATCCCTTTAGGATCCATGGGGAGAGTGGCGATACCAGGAGGATGGAGGGAAGGTGTAATAGAAAGGGGAAACTGATTATAAGGATCTACACATAACCTCCTCCCTGGGGTATGGACAACAGGGAAGTGAGCAAAGGGAGATATTGGACAGTGTAGGATATGACAAAATAATAATAACTTCTCAATTATCAAAGGTTCATGAGGGAGAAAGGAGGGGGAAGGGAGTGGAAAAAGGAGGGGCCAATACCAAGGGCTTAAGCAGAAGGAAAATGTTTTGACAATTACAACGGCATCAAAGATACAATGTGCTTTGCATACAATAGATGTATGTATGGACTGTGCTAAGAGTTGTATGAGGCCCCAATAAAGCGATTTAAAAAAATAGGGATATTGCTATTTGTCTTGCCTATCTCACAGGTTTGCTAGAAATGCGTTGTCAACTTATAATTCTTTGGATGCATGTCAGATGCTATTTATTCCAGAAGGTTCACATAATACCTAATTTTCCTAAGAAACTAATTAGCACGTAATAAACAAGAACAAAATTAAAGCTTAGCAAATTCAAGTGTCAAAATTTGAGTACCAATTCAAGTGTAAAACCAAGAAACAGAATTGTGCCAATGACTTTTGTTTAACAGTTAAAAGAATCATTTTATTGGGGGCTCATACATGCTTATCACAATTCATTGTGTCAAGTACATTTGACGCCATCATCATTCTCAAAACATTTGCTTTCTACTTGAGCCCTTGGTATCAACTCCTCATTTTTCCCTTTCCTTCCCCACTTCACCCTCCTCTCTCTCTCTCTTTTTTTTTTTTTTTTTGAGATTGGGATGTGTATGTCTGTGTATTCTAATAGGACATGAATTCTACAACATCTGCTGAAATACTTAGAGGCAAGCGCCCTCAAGGAAAACCTTAGGCAAGAGAGATTGCCATTGAACTTCAGAAGGGAACTCTGAGCAAGACACAACACCCATGAAATGAAAAATATAGCAAATGCAGATGCTTACAAGTCCAGGAGGGGTGGGAGTGGGGTGGGGTGCAGGGTCTAAAGAGGAAGGCAGACCTCCAGGCAACAGCTCCTGCTGATTCAAGTCAGAGAAAATTCAAGAGGGAAATGCTTGCAGAGAAGGGCTAGAAGGGACCTACAGGAAAAGACTCAGTCCAAACAATCTCTGGAAGAAAGTAATGAATAGCCAGTGACTTCTTGACATCAAGTGCAGAATGAAGGGATTCCAGAAAACTGATCACACACTGTTAGTGATTACAGAATAGCCTGTAGGTTGGAGTATGTAACCAGCTATGACCCTTTCACTGTTCAGAAGACTTAAGGGAAGCCCATGAAATTCAAGACCAACTTTTGAAAGTGAAAGTTTTGTTGGAGTATTTTTAAGGAAACTATCAGATTCTCAAAAGAAACCAAAAGAGCAGTTATTTATTCAAAGTATCTACATCTTCAGATGCAGGTCACAGCACTCCAGTATGAACACTTCTTTTGGAGAGAAAACCAGTGTCCATGGTAACTTACTTCGAAATGCTGGTGCAGTGCCTTAAAATAAAATCATTGAAGACTAAGGAGTCTGCTGCATTTTAGGTGTTTTCAAAGTTGAGTAGGTAAAAAAACAACAAACAACAACTAGGAACCCTTCCCTGGAGATACTAGTATTTTAATCAAAAGTCTAAAGCTTGTCAAGAAAGCCCCAACACTACCATTAAATATAAGCAGAAAAGGAATTAGGTGATTCTGTAGGAGCGTGCCTGTGATTCTTGGGCGCTGAAAGAGCAACACTTCCTTACATGGTCAAGTCCAACTTCAAACGCTGTGAACTGATTGATTTTACATGTCTCGGACATCTCATTATTCAGTCACACCAAGTGGCCAATCCCCCAGAATAACCTAGATTCCACAGTGTGTTTACCCTTATAGCAATCAAAGGACTATGATGGTGGCCTTTCCATATTCTTTGGAGTTATGAAAAGAAGTTTGATTAACTTCTTCAGCATATGTTCTTCTCAGTTTGGTACAGGGTCGACAACTGAGATTGACAGCTAAGTAACATTACCACCAGTTCTAGATGCAATGTCTGTCTCCTAGGACAATTGTTTCCACATTTTTCATCATATATTTGCATTAGTAAAAACAATTTGTATACTTTCTCCAATATCTCTATAAATTTTCTGAAAGTATATATATTCATTCCCATACTAAGATATACATTAAAAGATAAAAAAACTAAGAAAATAATGAATAAACATCTCAAATATTTTCTTCTCCCCATACAAAATATGGGATGTGGGCACACATCTTTAGTTATTTCAGTCCTATGTAAGAGGCAGCACATATCAAAGCTTTCCATTCTATTTCTGTATTCCAGAGAAACAAATCCTCACCTAGGTAATATAATATTTCTATGATGCAATGTATCCCCTTTATATGACCTTTCTAGTCATGTGATGGGTGTTAACTTGGGTGAAAAGAAAGATGATCCAAAACAAAAACAAAAAAACTCCACACCAGTCAATTCTGACTCCTGGCCACCACACAGGGCAGGGAAGAACTGCCCCTGTGGGTTCCTGGGACTGTCACTTCATCTCCCTATAGAGGTGGTTTCGAATTGTTGACCTTGAGGCAAGCCCACTATAACCTCTTAATTCACAAGAGAGAGAAAAATAAAATCACGGAGCAGGGGAAAGTTAACTATTGGGACAGGGGTTGATTAACAGTTTAAAAGACTGAATACAAAGTTGGTTATCTGAAAGGTAACCTCCAACCTAATTTACAATTTAAAAGGAGAGGAGCCTAGAACATCTGCCCAGTGATGTAAGAA